>CAUDMG010001376.1:456405-516405 GCA_958450375.1 Homarus gammarus | reverse complement strand
GGATAAACTTAAACTCACGTGAGTTTCCTGTCGAATACCAAATTAAAGGTTACAAATTATTCCGTACTGATAGGCAAATAAAGAAAGAAGGTGGGGTAGCAATGTATGTCAGGGATAATCTGAAGCGTAAAATCAATAAGGAAATAAAAACTGAACTGAATACAGAACAATTTGGATAGAATTACACGATGGAAGGGAAAAATTAATCATAGGAGTTATATATCGACCTCTTAATCTTGATAGAGTTAATGAGCGACTTATTTGCAATGAAATGTGCAGGGCATCCAGACATAGCAAAGTCTGTATAGTAGGCAAATTAAACTTTAATTAAATAGATTGGACCAACCTTAATGGAAACTTAGAATCAGAGGATTTTCTTGAAACAGTTCACGACTGTTTTTAAAGTCAACATATAGCTGAACACACCCAGGGCAATAATATACTCGATTTAGTTCTGTTAAATAGAGAAAACCTTATTACTAATGAGGTTTTCTCAACCTATAACGTATTGGCCAGTAGGGTTAAGACCGAGATAAGAAAAGCGAAGAGGAATGATGAACTGAAGGTAGCAAGGGAGGCGAAGTCAAACCCTAAGGGATTCTTCCAAATTTATCAAAGTAAAACACGAGACAAGATTAGACCAATACTGTCAGATATCGGCGAGCTAACTGATAACAACGAAGACATGAACAATAATCTGAACAGATATTTTCAGTAGTTTTCACCACCGAAAATTTAAATATGAACCCGGGCTGCCGACTACAGTATATATAGAGATAGTGAAGGAAATAGATTAAGTAGTGACCAGTAACGAAGTTAGTAATGAGATAGACAAGCTAAAGCCTAATAAGTCACCAGGTCCCGATGGGATATTTACCAGAGTATTAAAGGAATATACGGAAGAGGTTAGTATGCCCTTAGCAAATTAGCTTAACATGTCATGAAAAACGGGTATAGTACCAGAATCCTCGTGGACAGCGAATGTGATACCGATTTTCAAGGAAGGGAGATAGATCACTATCCTCTAACTACCGTCCAATCAGTTTAACATCAATTGTAGGAAAATTGCTGGAAGCAATAATTTCAAACTATTCGAAATCACTTGGAGAAGCACAAGTTGATCAATGATTCCCAACATGGTTTCACAAGTGGGCGTTCATGTTGACTAATCTATTAACATTCTTTTCAATTGTTTTCGAATCAGTGGATGACAGGCACGATTATGATGTTATATACCTCGAGTTTAGTTAAGCTTTCGAAAGAGTCCCCCACGAAAGACTAATACGAAAATTAGAGGCTCATAGAATTGCAGGAGATATTCTAAAATGGATTAGGGCGTGGTTACGAGACAGAAAACAACGAGTAAGCATTAGGCACTAAATCCAATTGAGGTAACGTCACTAGTGGAGTACCCCAAGGCTTAATACTTGGACCATTATATACATAAACGACATATATATTGGCGTAGACAGCAACATAAGTAAATTGCTGATGACGCTAAAATAGGGCTCACTTAGGACTCCGTAAAATTACAGGAAGATCTAAAAAAAAATTCGCATGGTCTGAAAAATGGTAGATGAAATTTAATGTGGACAAATATAATGTACTTAGTCTAGGAGATTTAAACAAAGAAACCAGATATCAGATGAACAAAGTTGTTATAGAGAAATTCAACTGTAAAAAAGATTTAGGAGTAATGATAAGTAGGAATCTTAAGCCAAGTCAACAATGTATATTTGCTCGAAACAAGGCTAACAAAGTACTTGGGACAAAGGAGTGTTAGTTACAAGACAAGCGAGGTTATCCTAAAACTATATCTTGCGCTTGTGAGACCTCACTTGGATTACGCAGTTCAGTTCTGGTCACCGTACAACAGAATGTAGAAGCCCTAGAAAAAAATCAGAGGAGAGTGACAAGATTTATCACCTTGAGCACAGACAGGTTAAAGCATCTTAATTTGCACTCCCAGGAGCGAACTCGCAGCAATGGTTTTAAATTATACAAATTTAGATTTCGGCGCGAGATAGGTAAACATTTGTTTGGAAATAGAGTAGAGGATGAGTGGAACAAGTTACCAAAGATCATCATTAACACTAATACGCTGAATAGCTTTAAATATACTGTAGGTTGGATGGATATATGAGCAATAGAGGTTGGGTGTGAATGAGACTGCCTAGTATGGGCCAATAGGACCGCTGCAGTTTCCTCCATTCTTATGTTCTTATGTTAACCCCAAAATCTTTTTTATATTAAATTTGAACCTTTTCATAAGTCTAAAAAAACTTTAAGAGTTTCCACGTGACTCAGATTTAGCAACAACTCACTCAAAAAGGAACCATTTTCCCCAAATTTCCAGCACTGGGTCATCAGAGGCAGACAGTACTTAACACGCTAGATAAAGTTGCTTTAGTATATTTACATAGATCTATATGGGAATTAAAAAAATATATCACAACTTCAATAAAACAAAAATCAGCAACCTTATGTCTTAAACTTCTGATAAAATAAAAGAATTAATCACAAGAATACTTTGGAAATTTCTTTGTCAATATACTTAATTATAATTCATAAACTTGTATTTCAACACTGGTTATCAGCACCACACTTAGTTCATAGATCAAGGTCATCCACAAGAATAAAACAACTTCACGGGTCTATGGGGGTGATTTAATAAGACTCCCCATTATGTATAAGACCTGACTAAGGCTTTACCTTGTTTTGACGAGTCTCGATGATGACGAGTCAGCGTGATAAAGTTAAGGTGTATTGGGTATATATATATATTAACAACACCTGTATTCTTGTGGCTCACTGATGGAGTGTAAGTGTTTTCTTTACACACACACACACACACACACACACACACACACTGATAATGACCTTAATGGTTCATGGACAGCTTCAGCATTTATGAGTGGTTCTTTCAGCTCTCAAATCCTTAATTAACTTCATCCGTAACGACCAAACTGTCTGTACTCTTGTTGCTTTGTTGACCCAGATACCATCACTTTTCTCAGGCTTAATGAAGAGTTGGATGATGAAAACGCTTAGAGATGGAGACCAAGTAAGATGATGAAAACGTTTAGAGATGGAGACCAAGTAAGATGATGAAAACGTTTAGAGATGGAGACCAAGTAAGATGATGAAAACGTTTAGAGATGGAGACCAAGTAAGATGATGAAAACGTTTAGAGATGGAGACCAAGTAAGATGATGAAAACATTTAGAGATGGAGACCAAGTAAGATGATGAAAACGTTTAGAGATGGAGACCAAGTAAGATGATGAAAACGTTTAGAGATGGAGACCAAGTAAGATAATGAAAACGTTTAGAGATGGAGACCAAGTAAGATGATGAAAACGTTTAGAGATGGAGACCAAGTAAGATGATGAAAACGTTTAGAGATGGAGACCAAGTAAGATGATGAAAACGTTCAGGGATGGAGACCAAGTAAGATGGAGACCGTACGAAATGAAAACAGTTAGGGTTGAACACTCAGGCTTTGAAGTGTTCCAAAACAAACAGTTAAGGATCTGAGACTTGAGATATCTTAAGAGTCAAGAACAAGACAATAGACAGACAAATGGTTAAAAGAGACAGACTCCAAACTGATAAATCTTGGCAGGTAAGAGACAAAGTCACCTTGTGTTTGTTTTGGAGTTTCATTATCAACAAAATATTGACCATTAGAAAGACCAAGAAAGCATATGACAAGAAATATGAACAATGTATAAGAAGAGAATTAAAAAGGAGAGAATAATAATATGATAAAGTGATATAGGAACATAACATCCTAACAAGGTGTATTGACGTAATGTAATAAACACTAAATATTTTAACACCAAAACGGAATAATAATAATAATAATAATAATAATAATAATAATAATAATAATAATAATAATAATAATATAACTAAGTATTAACATAATTACATAACAATTACATAATATAATTTCAGAATATCATCACGCAACATATTGATAATTAATTCTACAAAAAATCTGGGGACAAAGGTCTCTTTAAGAATTACCGCCCCATATCAGTCCTCCCAGCCTTGAGTAAGATACTGGAAAAGCTAGCATGTAATAGACTAAATTCCTTCTGCAATGCCAATAACATCTTTACAGACTCCCAGTTTGGATTTAGAGCTAGAAAAAAGGTCGACTGAGAATGCTTTGCTATCCTTTACTAATGGCATCTTAAATTCCTTTGATGACAGTCAGTTCACAGTCGGTATATTCTTGGACCTCTCTAAAGCCTACGATACTGTCGACCATACCATCCTACTTTCAAAGCTTGAACATTACGGCGTTAGGGGCCTGTCCCACAATTGGTTTACCTCATATCTGTCCAACAGGATGCAGTATGTCTGCTATAATAATCACCAATCTGACTCCTCGCCAATCTTGTATGGCGTTCCCCAAGGTTCCATTCTCGGTTCAGTACTGTTTTTGTTGTACATAAACGACATAGTCCACGCCAGCTCACTCATAAAATACAACTTATTTGCAGACGATAGTAATCTCTATGCCAGCAACTCAGATCTCCATTCCTTGAAGAGAACTATGAACACTGAATTGACTTAAGTCAGGACCTGGGTAATACGTAATAAACTAACATTAAACCTTGAGAAAACCCACTACACGATCTTTCACAGAAGGAAAAACTTACCCCCAGACTTGGACCCCCTGTACCTTGGTAATACAGTCCTCAAACGCGAACAAAATACTAAATTCCTCAGAGTTATTTTTGATGAGAAACTTAACTGGAGAAACCACATACAAGCCATTCACAGTAAAGTCAATAAACAGTGGGGTATCATGTACCACACTCGACAGTCACTCACTCTCACAGCAATGAAAGAAATCTGTCAAGATCTTGTTTACGAACAGCTGATACACTGTCACACACTATGGGGGGCCTCTGACTCTTCAAAAACACAATCTCTGGTTACTGCACAAAAAAGAGTTGTACGGACAATGACCTACTTGAAAAAACAGATCACACAAACGAAAAATTTGCTATATTGAAATTTTTAAAATTCAAGGATATTAACACTTACTGCTGTGCCCTCTTTGTTTACAAATCTATCAATCACTTGCTTGACAAAAATTATTTCAAGTTCCGGAATAATCAGAGATACAACTTTAGGCAACCAGAGCTACTAAGACCACCCCCATGCTCTCCTCTCAGTCCCAGACCTCTATAAAATATCATGGTGTGAAGGTGTGGAACAACTTACCCCTACACATCCAAGCAAAGACTACGCTCCCTTCCTTTAAATCATCTCTAAAAAAATATCTATTGTCGAAGTATTAATATTTCTTGTAACACTTACTATATTTACAGTACCTGCTTTTATTGTACCATCAAAACCGTTTTATCAGAAATAATCATGTAAATAAATAAGTAATTGCCATTGTAATAAACACAATTGCCAACTAGACATTATCCTGACAGCTCTGTCCTCTTGTTCAACCTTATTACTGCACAACCCAGGTTGTACTGCTCCCCCATTATACTTATGCTTTGTTTTCAATTCCACTGTAATTTATATGTATATGTGTATGTGTATGTATGTGTGTGTGTGTAGAAGTCCGCGTGCTTTATTGGGCTAATGAAATATATATATATATATATATATATATATATATATATATATATATATATATATATATTTTATGAAAATCCACAATGAAAACGTGGATAAGATAAATTTACATAAATTTATTTGTCAGTGGCCCAAGGTTAAAAATGCTTTAAAAACCTTTGATCTAGATGTATGATAGTTATTTTGTGGGCCCCCTTTTTTCTGACCTGACTTGACTAGTCACGTCACCACCCTTCTCTTAAGCTCCTCTACGTGTGTGTTGGTGTGGGGATTAGTGGATGTCATCATTTTGACCTGACCTCATGTTTTTTAGGTCACCCTGTATATTTAAGCCTCTCTCTGTCCATGTAATCCAGTTGCCTCTGAAGATGTCTTGAATAAAGACGAAAGCTAAGGTACTCCGTTGTTTCCATTTTCCCGTGTGATTTTATCAAGATATATATATATATATATATATATATATATATATATATATATATATATATATATATATATATATATATATATATATATATATATATAATAAATAAATAAATAAATAAAAAATAAAAATAATAAATAATAAAATAAATATATATTGAAGTGATAACCGTGGTAACATTATGAGATGTTCTTACTACCACCATGCTATTGTACTATTCCAGATGATACTAAATGTTACATAATACTTCCTTGAGATAAATGTATAGTATATATCAGGTGCCTCAAAGAGAGCTCTGGTTCTCAACTGGCTCAGCCATGTTAATATTGTTATTATTATCCACTCTGTATCTGTATTTTTCTGGCTAAATAAAATGTTTCAATTCAATTCAATTCAACAAAGGTAATTTCTGTAACCATTGCGCTGTTTTGAGACAGAAACAATATTTACCGTCATGTCGCCAGTGAAGCTTCCGATAAGCTGGTCTTTGTGCAGAGTACCGCATAGAACGCAGAGGGTCAGCGTAGATGGTGTTAAATCTGAGTGGGGCCGTGTAACCAGTGGGGTTCCCCAGGGGTCAGTACTAGGCCCACTCTTGTTCATAATCTACATAAACGATTTAGATACTGGGATCAGCAGTGACATAAGCAAGTTTGCGGTTGACACCAAAATAGGGCGGCAAATTAATTCAGGGCAGAATGCAAATGCATTACAGAAGGATCTAAATAAACTGCAGGGGTGGTCTGAAAAATGGCAAATGAAATTCAACACCAGCAAGTGCAGCGTACTTAATATTAGAAGAACAAATACTTATAATGTATACAGCCTTAACAACATCAACCTAGAGAAGTCGACTTGTGAAAGAGACCTAGGGGTACTTGTAAGCCCGGACCTACGGCCTAGAAAACAGTGAGTTAGTGTTCGAAATAAGGCAAACAGAGTATTGGGTTTTATATCTAGAAGTGTAAGTAACAAGAGTGCAGAGGTCTTATTGCAACTATATCTTGCGCTAGTTAGGCCGCACCTCGATTATGCGGTTCAGTTCTGGTGCCCCTATTAGGGAATGGATATAAATTCACTAGAGTCGGTGCAGCGAAGAATGATAAAAATGATTCCGGGACTTAGAAACCTTCCATATCAGGATAGGTTAAAGAAACTTAACTTGCATTCCCTAGAAAGACGAAGAGTGCGGGGAGATATGATAGAAGTATTTAAGTGGGTGAAAGGAATCAATAAAGGGGATATAGATAAAGTTCTTATAATATCCGAGCAGGATAGGACTCGGAGCAACGGATTCAAGTTGGATAAGTTTAGGTTTAGGAGGTAGATAGGAAGAAACTGGTTCACAAATAGGGTGGTGGACGAGTGGAACAAGCTTAGCAACTTTGTAGTAAGTGCGGGAACTCTGGAAAGTTTCAAAAGGAGGCTAGATAGATTCATGGATGATAGAGAGTGGTAGTAACTCTCGACAGGAGCTGCCATGCACAGGCCAACCGGCCTATTGCAGACTCCTTATTTTCTTATGTTCTTATGTTCAGTTGTTATCTTGAAGCAAGTGTGTCTGGCTGTCTGTCTGTCACGAACCGTTTCTGTGTCTGTTTTTCCGACACGAATCCCGTCTTTAAATCTGACTGTCCGATATAAATATTTACTCTGGTTGTCTGTCTGTCATTCCCACATGAAACGTATATATATTCCCTCTCTCTCTCTCTCTCTCTCTCTCTCTCTCTCTCTCTCTTTCTCTCTCTCTCTCTCGTTCGTGTTCTTAGTCAGTAGTACAGCAGTTAGGTGAAAGTTATTATACAAAACTAAGGTGCTTTATGTTGAGTTAAATAAAGTCATTAGTCATTTTAAAGAAGAAAAATTATAAAAAGTGGCGGGGATCTTAATTATTTATATAAAAAAATCATATGAATATAATGAATCTGGCCGAGTGCCTTTTAGATGACAATAAGATTATATTTAAAGCTTAATAGCCGCGCTTTTATTTTTACTCCCGTGATGTTTTCTACTCTTATAAAAACATTGTTTGTTCACTTCTTTAATAATAACCAGATAATAATTTAAGAGAAAAATATCATCATGCAAATATCTTTCATAAAGTAATGATATAAACTTGAATCCACGGAAACATCACCAGAAATAACACACACGGACTCTGTCAGCCGATCTGTTAGTTTGTCTCTGAAAAGAAAGGCTCTGTGTGTCTGTCTCTGAGAAGAAAGACAATGTCTGTTTGTCTCTGAGAAGAAAGACAATGTCTGTTTGTCTATCTCCGAGAAGCAATACACTCCGTTTGTTTGTTCCTGAAAAGAAAGACAATGTCTGTTTGTCTCTGAGAAGAAAGACAATGTCTGTTTGTCTCTGAGAAGAAACACAATGTCTGTTTGTCTATCTCCGAGAAGAAAGACACTCTGTTTGTTTATCCCTGAGAAGAGAGACACTGTCTGTTTGTCTGTTTCTGAAGAGAAAAGACAAGAGTAAATTTTTTTTTTCAAATGAACTCCTCTAAAAGATCTGTACCAGTCATGTCTTATATCAAAATTATTAAAGTTTTTCTCATCAGTAAACCCACAACAACTGTGACTGTGCAGCAACAAAGAGGAGCTTGGTGCACTTATGAACATTACAAAGAACGACTCAAGATACTAAATAAACTTCAGGTCCATGGATGATATTGAAGACGATCTACCTCCTGCTCCAGGTAAGCATGGCTATAGTGATAAATATGCGACACAGATTTCACAGGACGGTAATATACCCGAGAAATACCTCAGATATTCCTTTATTACATCCCTTAACGTCAAAAAGAGTGCGGCGGTCAAGTGGATACAGCGCTCACCTTCTGTTCGAGAGGTCGGTGGGTCGACCCCCGGACACTCCCAGTTCACCCAGCTGTATATGGGTACCTAAGTTTACAACCTGGGAAAGTGAAGGCGGTCGAGTGCAGTACCGGCCATGGTGTTTCCTTGTGTACCGACGGCTTAGTATACTGTATACACACTGTCCTCAACGGGCAGTCATGCCCATGGGGCCCACTTTAACGTAAAAAAAATATTCAGTTGTTTATAATTTACAATAAAAGTTTACAAAATAGACGACACAACAAGAAATTTACATAAAAAAGGAAAAACATAGGACCCAGGCTGACCCAAAACCTGATGACTTATGACGTGTCAGCTTTAAGGCAAAAATCATGCCACTCTTTAAGAACGTGAAGACAGTGGAGATAAAATACGATGAAAGGGAGAAAGGAGAAGAGATGATTAAGGATAAAAGAAAACAGAAAAAATGAAAACCAGAGAACGGAGAAAAAGAAATAAAGTGATAAACTAAGATGCAGAATATAAAAATGAGAAGGAAGGCTGGAAAATAACAAAAAGGAAGAAAGAAATATAGAAGCAAAGAAGCGAAAAGAAGACAGAGAAGTTGAAATAAAGGAACAAAAGGGAGGAGAAAGACGAAGAAAGTGAATAAAAAAATATAATAAACAAAAGACAAAGAATAACAAAAACAACAACTAAAATAAGAAAGGAGAAAGGAAATAAATAAACAGAAGAAGAAGAAGAAGAAGAAGAAGACGAAGAAGAAGAGAAGAAAAAATCGCGTAGAATTAAGGAGCTATTTCCGGGTGAGTGTCTAACTAATTGGTTCACGCATAACCGACTTACACCACAATGATGGTGTACAAAATGGTGTCAAAATTGGGCCAAGATTCTGTTTGGTAAAATATACGAGTATATCTTTCGTCAGTATCTCAAACCCTCAGTCCACCAACCCCGCGTCCACACCCGCCTACCCCTAGTCCCCCACCCCCGACCCCACACCAGCCTACCCCCAGTCCCCCACCACCGCCCCCACACCAGCCTCCCCCCAGTCCCCCATCCCCGACCCCACACGTGCCCACCCCTAGTGCCCCGCCCTCATAAGGGGAGCAAATGACGACGAATATTTGTATAAGCAACACCTGTACTGAGGTAATACAACGATGGCCTGTTGCTTTTTGACATTAACACACACACACACACACACACACACACACCTTACCTCATGAAGCAGAATAAATCAATAGCATTACGTAACTCAGCCAGCGGCGAGCAGAACAGAGAGGCGCGACAGTGGACGCCCCTGAAGTCAGTATGATATGTGCGACAGTAGATGCCTCAGAATTCAGTATGAGGTGCGCGAAAGTTGACGCCAGAAGTCTGTGTGAAATGTGTGACAGTAGAGACCTCTGAAGTCACTGTCAGATGTGTGACAGTGGAGGATTTGGCTTAGTGTGAAATGTGCGACAGTGGAGGCCATAAATGAGTATGAAATATGCGAGAGTATCGGTTTTCGGAGACCAATGTGAGGTGTGCGATAATGGAGTCCCTTAGAAGTGATTGATAGAAGAGCGGATGTAAGAAGAGCGTGAAAGCCTGAAAGATGAATGTGAAATGTGCGACAGCCTTTGCTGGAGAGGCAAGTGGGAGATGTATGGCGACGTAGGGATCGTTGGGTACAGAGGCGAGTGTGAGGTGTGCAACAGTGTAGAATTACGAATGTTTGTAAAATAATTGTGCGATAGTGCAGGGTCAAAAGGTGAGTGCGACGTGTGCGATAGTATATGGTTCTATGGTGTGTTTGTGTGAGATGTGCTCTAGTGCAAGTTTCAGAGGTGTGTTTATGCTAATGACAACTAAGGCTACAAAAGTAAGGGTGTGTGTGTGTGTGTGTGTGTGTAACAGCAGAGATTTCAGAGGTCAGTGTGACATGTGGGAGTGCAAAACACGCTACAGTGTGAGCCCCTGAGAGGTCAGTGACAGGAGAGAGAGTGTGAGAGAGACGACCATGCTGAAGGGAGACACAAAAACAGAGTGCCAAAGCTTGACCCTATAGGACCTCGGGCCAGCCATTAGTCACTTTTGAGCGCAGCGTCAAAAACGCCAGTTCATCAACAACTTTTTCCAATTAGATAGATGGCAAGTTCAACTTTTTAATTAACTAATCCAGTCCCGGGGGCGAATTAAAGAGGGATGAGCTAGTTCCACCGTTATGCTATTGATTCACTCAACTTTCCGACCTTACCGACCAGCTCCGAGCATTAGCAAATAGCAGCCTTACGAGCCGGGGTCAGAAGGAGGGTATTTGTCTTGCCGGGCGAGGGTCAGCTGGGCGATAGTCTCAGTTCGTCATGTAAAGGCAACATTCTAAAGGTGTTTTTCAGTTAACGCCAAAGAATGTTGAACGCTGTGACATAAAAAAGAAGAAAAAACATTTAAATTTTTTTCATCACTAATTTTGTGTTTTAAAGAAGGTGCCTTCCATACCTTAACTTTGATGAAGATACGTCGCTGGACACTGAAAAAGAACAAAAATATAAACCGTATAAATAAACCCGTATTAAAAAAAAGGCTGCAGAAAGATATGATCAGAAATATATAGAATCAATGGCAAAAAAAAAAAAAAAAAAAAAAAAAAAAATATATATATATAATATATATTAATATATATATATATATATATATATATATATATATATATATATATAATATATAATAATATATTTTTTTAACATTTATTTTTAGATGTCATACCTGTACCTAAGCTTTTGTCAAGGTACATCATTAATAACAGAGAAACGTGAATAAAATTATTTTTCAAACACAAATCCAACATCGGAAATACACTGAGTCATAAATACAAACAGAAATGATTATTACTTATTTGTAAAATATATCAATAGATAATATTTTCTGCATATTTTATATTTGTGGATAAATAATAAGCTCCAAATAAAATCACTACATTAAGCTTGAATAATTAAGCTTCGGCCATAAAAAATATCAGAATTACAGTACTGTATATTCAACTCCAAACGTTAGGTTAGGTTAGGTTATGTTATGTTAGGTTATATTAAGTTAGCTTATGTTAAATTAGATTAGGTTAGGTAATACTAAGTTCAGTCATATTAAGTTAGGTTTTATCAAGCTAAGCTAGGTTAGGTTATATTAAGTTCGGCTAGATTAGGTTAGATTAAGCTAGGTTAGATCAGGTTAGATTAGATTAGATAAAGTTAGGTTAGATTAGGTTAGATTAAGTTATATTAAGTTCGGTTAGATTAGGTTAGATTAAGCTAGGTTTGATCAGGTTAGATTAGGTTAGATAAAGTTAGGTTAGATTAGGTTAGATTAAGTTATATTAAGTTAGGTTAGATTTGGTTTGATTAGGTAAGATTAGGTTAGATTAAGTTAGGTTAGATTAGGTTAGATTAAGTTAGGTTAGATTGGGTTAGATTAGGTTAGATTAAGTTAGGTTAGATAGGGTTAGATTAGGTAAGATTAGGTTAGATTAAGTTAGGTTAGATTAGGTTAGATTAAGTTAGGTTTGATTAGGTTAGATTAGGTTAGATTAAGTTAGGTTAGATAGGGTTAGATTAGGTTATATTAAGTTAGGTTAGATTTGGTTTGATTAGGTAAGATTAGGTTAGATTAAGTTAGGTTAGATTAGGTTAGATTAAGTTAGGTTAGATTAGATTAGATTAGGTTAGATTAAGTTAGGTAAAAATTATTAATAACTTGTAATAAACCAGTGTATTCACTCCCAGTAAACACTACTCCTTACACTGTCACTATGTTGAAATGCCCTGTAGTTTGAGCTTTTCTCCATCTAGTTATTATATATCTTATTTATATCACTAATGTTATTTGTATATTATTTGTAATTCGAAACCCATTCCCCAATTATGTAACTGTATATTTTCAGCCTTCTGGCTGCCAAGCTCTTTCAATAAACCGCTAATTATTATTGTTATTATTAAGTTATGGAGTTACTATAAAGTCAACAGAGAAAGTTAGATGGGATGTATTGATTTGTCCCCTGGTGGCGTATCTTTGAAGCCATGTCGAGTCTTGTCCTTCCTATAGATAATATTGTGATACATTATTTGGTGCTCTTTCAGAACCGGGGACCATTAATAACACCAGTCACTGGTTCTTAGAAATATAAATCTTTTGTGCTATGGTTTCCAATTTCTTTTATATCTGCTGTTGATGTAAAGAGAGTTATTTTTTTCCAAAAGGTATATTACAATATGTTCTTCTTTACTGTGATGTTTTTACTGGTTATATTATGTAAATTTTATCTATTCGTCTTGTGTTTATTATTGATTCCAAATTTAAACCTCGGCATAGAATTAGACTTGTGGTTTTTATTATTTTTCTTAGGGAGATACAGGCTATTGGTCCGGCCTTTTACCTGTCAATGGTCACAGGTGGGTGTGGCTGACCTGACACAGTGGGTCAGTATTGGTCAGAATTACTAGACCAGGGGTTCTCAACCGGGGGGGAATTTCCCCCCCTCGGGTTTTCAGGGGGGGGGGGGGGGAAACTGATACTAATATGGAAAAAATAAAGGATTTTCAGTATTATATGCATATTATTTGGAATGCACTTTTTGAGGCAGACAATCTTGGAAAGGAGGGGGAATGACATTCTGACATATGGTGAAAGGGGTTTATGGGGCAAAAAAGGTTGAGAACCACTGTACTAGACGGATTAATGAATAAAACCAAAAGCTCAGCAACTGCAGGTCTCAGCTCTGACTGCTATTTACACTTAACTGTGATACGAACAAGTGACAAGACTTTGCACCGCTACAGAGAGAGTTAGGATGATGAAGACAGTGATGGTGTTATTGTATAGTTGTGTCTTGCTATGTGATTGGCTGAAGAACAACACTGAAACAAACGTCATGGAGTCTCTCACCAGTGATTGGTTGAGGTTGGTTTCGTAAATAAATCTAAAATACGATAGGTGATACAGCTGTGCCCGGTGATTGGTTCAAGTAAATCACGGGAACAAAACTCGAGGCTCCTGACCTGACTCGGGGAGATTAGTCACTGCATCGCTGTAAATTTTCTCGTTTTCAGGGTTCTGACTCTAACACAGATGGTAGTGGCCCTGACCTGACTCTAACACAGCTGGCAGTGGCCCTGACCTGACTCTAACACAGCTGGCAGTGGCCCTGACCTGACTCAAACACAGCTGGCAGTAGCCCTGAGCTGACTCTAACACAGCTGGTAGTGGCACTGACCGGACTCTAACACAGCTGGAAGTGGCCCTGACCTGACTCTAACAGAGCTGAAAGTGGCCATGACTTGACTTCAATACAGCTGGAAGTGGCCCTGACCTGACTCTAACACAGCTGGAAGTGGCCCTGACCTAACTCTCACACACCTGGAAGTGGCCCTGACCTGACTCTAACACAGCTGAAAGTGGCCCTGACTTGACTTTAACACAGCTGGAAGTGGCCCTGACCTGACTCTAGCACAGCTGGAAGTGGCCCTAACCTAACTCTCACACACCTGGAAGTGGCCCTGACCTGACTCTAACACAGCTGAAAGTGGCCCTGACTTGACTTTAACACAGCTGGAAGTGGCCCTGACCTGACTCTAGCACAGCTGGATGTTACCTTAACATGACTATAACATAGCTTCTCCACCCTCACCCTGCTCCACCCTCACCCTCCTCCACCCTCAACCTCCACCACCTTCACCCTCTTCCACTCCCACCCTCCTCCACCCTCACTCTCCTCCACCCTCACCCTTCTCCACCCTCACCCTCCTCCACCCTCACCCTCCTCTACCCGCACCCTCTTCCACTCTCACCCTCCTCCACCCTCACTCTCCTCCACCCTCACTCTCCTCCACCCTCACCCTCCTCCACCCTCACCCTCCTCCACCATCACTCTCCTCCACCCTCACTCTCCTCCACCCTCACCCTCCTCCACCCTCACCCTCCTCCACCCCACCCTCTTCCACTCCCACCCTCCTCCACCCTCACTCTCCTCCACCCTCACTCTCCTCCATCCTCACCCTCCTCCACCCTCACCCTCCTCCACCCTCACCGTTCCTTCACCATCACTCTACTCCACCCTCACTCTCCTCCAGCCCCACCCTCCTCCACCCTCGCCCTCCTCCACCCTCACCCTCCTCCACCCTCACCCTCCTCCACGTTTACCGTCCTCCACCCTCACTCTCCTCCACTCCCACCATCCTCCACCCTTAACCTCCTCCACCCTCACCTTCCTCCACCATCACTCTCCTCCACCCTCACCATCCTCCACCCTCACCCTCCTCCACCATCACTCTCCTCCACCCTCACCCTCCTCCACCCTTACCGTCCTCCACCCTTAACCTCCTCCACCCTCACCCTCCTCCACCCTCACCCTCCTCCACCGTCACCCTCCTCCATCATTACTCTCCTCCACCCTCACCCTCCTCCACCCTCACCCTCCTCCACCCTCACTCTCCTCCACCATCACCCTCCTCCACCCTCACCCTGCTCCACTATCACCCTGCTCCACCCTCACCTTCCTCCACCCTCATCCTCCTCCACCATCACTCTCCTCCACCCTCACCCTCCTCCACTATTACTCTCCTCCACCCTCATCCTCCTCCAGCATCACTCTTCTCCACCCTTACCCTCCTCCACCATCACTCTCCTCCACCCTCACCCTCCTCCACCATCACTCTCCTCCACCATCACTCTCCTCCACCCTCACCCTCCTCCACCCTCACCCTCCTTCACCATCACTCTCCTCCACACTCACCCTCCTCCATCCTTACCCTCCTCCACCCTCATCCTCCTCAACCCTTAGTGTCCTCCTCTCATAACCTCCTCCACCCTCACCCTCCTCCACCCTCACCCTCCTCCACCCTCACTCTCCTCCACCATCACCCTCCTCCACTCTCACCCTCCTCCACCCTCACCCTCCTCCACCCTCACCCTCCTCCACCCACATCTTCTTCCACCATCACTCTCCTCCACCCTCACTCTCCTCCACCATCACTCTCCTCCACCATCACTCTCCTCCACCATCACTCTCCTCCACCCTCACCCTCCTTCACCATCACTCTCCTCCACCCTCACCCTCCTCCACCCTCACCCTCCTACACCATCACTCTCCTCCACCATCACTCTCCTCCACCATCACTCTCCTCCGCCCTCACCCTCCTCCACCCTCACCCTCCTTCACCATCACTCTCCTCCACACTCACCCTCCTCCATCCTTACCCTCCTCCACCCTCATCCTCCTCCACCCTTAGTGTCCTCCTCTCTTAACCTCCTCCACCCTCACCCTCCTCCACCCTCACCCTCCTCCACCCTCACTCTCCTCCACCATCACCCTCCTCCACTCTCACCCTCCTCCACCCTCACCCTCCTCCACCATCACTCTCCTCCACCATCACTCTCCTCCACTCGCAACTCTCCTCCACCATCACTCTCCTCCACCCTCACCCTCCTCCACCATCACTCTCCTCCACCATCACTCTCCTCCACCCTCACCCTCCTTCACCATCACTCTCCTCCACCCTCACCCTCCTCCACCATCACTCTCCTCCACCATCACTCTCCTCCACCCTCACCCTCCTCCACCCTCATCTTCTTCCACCATCACTCTCCTCCACCCTCACCCTCCTCCACCCTCACCCTCCTCCACCATCACTCTCCTCAACCATCACTCTCCTCCACCATCACTCTCCTCCACCCTCACCCTCCTTCACCATCACTCTCCTCCACCCTCACCCTCCTCCACCCTCACCCTCCTCCACCATCACTCTCCTCCACCATCACTCTCCTCCACCATCACTCTCTTCCACCCTCACCCTCCTTCACCATCACTCTCCTCCACCCTCACCCTCCTCCACCCTCACCCTCCTCCACCATCACTCTCCTCCACCATCACTCTCCTCCACTCGCAACTCTCCTCCACCATCACTCTCCTCCACCCTCACCCTCCTCCACCCTCGCCCTCCTCCACCCTCACCCTCCTCCACCCTCACCCTCCTCCACGTTTACCGTCCTCCACCCTCACTCTCCTCCACTCCCACCATCCTCCACCCTTAACCTCCTCCACCCTCACCTTCCTCCACCATCACTCTCCTCCACCCTCACCATCCTCCACCCTCACCCTCGTCCACCATCACTCTCCTCCACCCTCACCCTCCTCCACCCTTACCGTCCTCCACCCTTAATCTCCTCCACCCTCACCCTCCTCCACCCTCACCCTCTTCCACCCTCACTCTCCACCACCATCACTCTCCTCCACCCTCACCCTCCTCCACCCTCACCCTCCTCCACCCTCACCCTCCTCCACCCTCACCCTCCTCCACCATCACTCTCCTCCACCCTTACCGTCCTCCACCCTTAACCTCCTCCACCCTCACCCTCCTCCACCCTTACCGTCCTCCACCCTCACTCTCCTACACTCCCACCCCCCTCCACTCTTAACCTCCTCCACACTCACCCTCCTCCACCATCACCCTCCTCCACCCTCACCCTCCTCCACCCTCACCCTCCTCCACCCTCACCCTCCTCCACCATCACCCTCTTCCACCATCACTCTCCTCCACCCTCACCCTCCTCCACCTTTACCGTCCTCCACCCTCACTCTCCTCCACTCCCACCCTCCTCCACGTTTACCGTCCTCCACCCTCACTCTCCTCCACCATCACTCTCCTCCACCCTCACCCTACTCCATCCTTACCGTCCTCCACCCTTAACCTCCTCCACCCTCACCGTCCTCCACCCTCACCCTCCTCCACCCTCACCCTCCTCCACCTTCACCCTCCTCCACCATCACTCTCCTCCACCCTCACTCTCCTCCACCCTCACTGTCCTCCACCCTCACCCTCCTCCACCCTCACCCTCCTCCACCCTTACCGTCCTCCACCCTTAACCTCTTCCACCCACACCCTCCTCCACCCTCACCCTCCTCCACCCTCACCCTCCTCCACCTTCACCCTCCTCCACCCTTACTGTCCTCCACTCTTAACCTCCTCCACCCTCACCCTCCTCCACCCTCACCCTCCTCCACCATCACCCTCCTCCATCATTACTCCCCTCCACCCTCACCCTCCTCCACCCTCACCCTCCTCCACCCTCACTCTCCTCCACCATCACTCTCCTCCACCCTCACCCTCCTCCACTATTACTCTCCTCCACCCTCATCCTCCTCCAGCATCACTCTTCTCCACCCTTACCCTCCTCCACCATCACTCTCCTCCACCCTCACCCTCCTCCACCATCACTCTCCACCACCATCACTCTCCTCCACCCTCACCCTCCTCCACCATCACTCTCCTCCACCATCACTCTCCTCCACCCTCACCCTCCTCCGCCCTCACCCTCCTCCACCATTACCCTCCTTCATCCTCACCCTCCTCCACCCTCACCCTCCTTCACCATCACTCTCCTCCACACTCACCCTCCTCCATCCTTACCCTCCTCCACCCTCATCCTCCTCAACCCTTAGTGTCCTCCTCTCTTAACCTCCTCCACCCTCACCCTCCTCCACCCTCACCCTCCTCCACCCTCACTCTCCTCCACCATCACCCTCCTCCACTCTCACCCTCCTCCACCCTCACCCTCCTCCACCCTCACCCTCCTCCACCCTCATCTTCTTCCACCATCACTCTCCTCCACCCTCACTCTCCTCCACCATCACTCTCCTCCACCATCACTCTCCTCCACCATCACTCTCCTCCACCCTCACCTTCCTTCACCATCACTCTCCTCCACCCTCACCCTCCTCCACCCTCACCCTCCTACACCATCACTCTCCTCCACCATCACTGTCCTCCACCATCACTCTCCTCCGCCCTCACCCTCCTCCACCCTCACCCTCCTTCACCATCACTCTCCTCCACACTCACCCTCCTCCACCATCACTCTCCTCCACCCTCACACTCCTCCACCCTCACTGTCCTCCACCCTCACCCTCCTCCACCCTCACCCTCCTCCACCCTTACTGTCCTCCACTCTTAACCTCCTCCACCCTCACCCTCCTCCACCCTCACCCTCCTCCACCGTCACCCTCCTCCATCATTACTCTCCTCCACCCTCACCCTCCTCCACCCTCACCCTCCTCCACCCTCACTCTCCTCCACCATCACCCTCCTCCACCCTCACCCTGCTCCACTATCACCCTGCTCCACCCTCACCTTCCTCCACCCTCATCCTACTCCACCATCACTCTCCTCCACCCTCACCCTCCTCCACTATTACTCTCCTCCACCCTCATCCTCCTTCAGCATCACTTTTCTCCACCCTTACCCTCCTCCACCATCACTCTCCTCCACCCTCACCCTCCTCCACCATCACTCTCCTCCACCATCACTCTCCTCCACCCTCACCCTCCTCCACCCTCACCCTCCTTCACCATCACTCTCCTCCACACTCACCCTCCTCCATCCTTACCCTCCTCCACCCTCATCCTCCTCAACCCTTAGTGTCCTCCTCTCTTAACCTCCTCCACCCTCACCCTCCTCCACCCTCACCCTCCTCAACCCTCACTCTCCTCCACCATCACCCTCCTCCACTCTCACCCTCCTCCACCCTCACCCTCCTCCACCCTCACCCTCCTCCACCCTCATCTTCTTCCACCATCACTCTCCTCCACCCTCACTCTCCTCCACCATCACTCTCCTCCACCATCACTCTCCTCCACCATCACTCTCCTCCACCCTCACCCTCCTTCACCGTCACTCTCCTCCACCCTCACCCTCCTCCACCCTCACCCTCCTACACCATCACTCTCCTCCACCATCACTCTCCTCCACCATCACTCTCCTCCGCCCTCACCCTCCTCCACCCTCACCCTCCTTCACCATCACTCTCCTCCACACTCACCCTCCTCCATCCATACCCACCTCCACCCTCATCCTCCTCCACCCTTAGTGTCCTCCTCTCTTAACCTCCTCCACCCTCACCCTCCTCCACCCTCACCCTCCTCCACCCTCACTCTCCTCCACCATCACCCTCCTCCACTCTCACCCTCCTCCACCCTCACCCTCCTCCACCATCACTCTCCTCCACCATCACTCTCCTCCACTCGCACTCTCCTCCACCATCACTCTCCTCCACCCTCACCCTCCTCCACCATCACTCTCCTCCACCATCACTCTCCTCCACCCTCACCCTCCTTCACCATCACTCTCCTCCACCCTCACCCTCCTCCACCATCACTCTCCTCCACCATCACTCTCCTCCACCCTCACCCTCCTCCACCCTCATCTTCTTCCACCATCACTCTCCTCCACCCTCACCCTCCTCCACCCTCACCCTCCTCCACCATCACTATCCTCAACCATCACTCTCCTCCACCATCACTCTCCTCCACCCTCACCCTCCTTCACCATCACTCTCCTCCACCCTCACCCTCCTCCACCCTCACCCTCCTCCACCATCACCCTCCTCCACCATCACTCTCCTCCACCCTCACCCTCCTCCACCATCACTCTCTTCCACCCTCACCCTCCTTCACCATCACTCTCCTCCACCCTCACCCTCCTCCACCCTCACCCTCCTCCACCATCACTCACCTCCACCATCACTCTCCTCCACTCGCAACTCTCCTCCACCATCACTCTCCTCCACCCTCACCCTCCTCCACCCTCGCCCTCCTCCACCCTCACCCTCCTCCACCCTCACCCTCCTCCACGTTTACCGTCCTCCACCCTCACTCTCCTCCACTCCCACCATCCTCCACCCTTAACCTCCTCCACCCTCACCTTCCTCCACCATCACTCTCCTCCACCCTCACCATCCTCCACCCTCACCCTCGTCCACCATCACTCTCCTCCACCCTCACCCTCCTCCACCCTTACCGTCCTCCACCCTTAATCTCCTCCACCCTCACCCTCCTCCACCCTCACCCTCTCCACCCTCACTCTCCACCACCATCACTCTCCTCCACCCTCACCCTCCTCCACCCTCACCCTCCTCCACCCTCACCCTCCTCCACCATCACTCTCCTCCACCCTTACCGTCCTCCACCCTTAACCTCCTCCACCCTCACCCTCCTCCACCCTAACCCTCCTCCACCCTCTCTCTCCTACACTCCTACCCCCCTCCACTCTTAACCTCCTCCACACTCACCCTCCTCCACCATCACCCTCCTCCACCCTCACCCTCCTCCACCCTCACCCTCCTCCACCCTCACCCTCCTCCACCATCACCCTCCTCCACCATCACTCTCCTCCACCCTCACCTCTCCTCCCCACCTCACCTCCTCCACCCTCACCTCCTCCACCCTCACCCTCCTCCACCATCACCTCCTCCACCATCACTCTCCTCCACCCTCACCCTCCTCCACCATCACTCTCCTCCACCCTCACCCTCCTCCACCATCACTCTCCTCCACCCTCACCCTCCTCCACCCTCACCCTCCTCCACCATCACTCTCCTCCACCATCACTCTCCTCCACCATCACTCTCCTCCACCCTCACCCTCCTCCACCATCACTCTCCTCCACCCTCACCCTCCTCCACCCTCACCCTCCTCCACCCTCACCTCCTCCACCTCACCTCTCCTCCACCCCTCACACCTCTCCTCCACCCTCACCCTCCTCCACCCTCACCCTCCTCCACCCTCACCCTCCTCCACCCTCACCTCCTCCACGTTACCTCCTCCACCCTCACCTCCCTCCACCACCTCACCCTCCTCCCCACCTCACCTTCCTCCACCATCACTCTCCTCCACCCTCACCATCCTCCACCCTCACCCTCGTCCACCATCACTCTCCTCCACCCTCACCCTCCTCCACCCTCACCGTCCTCCACCATAAATCTCCTCCACCCTCACCCTCCTCCACCTCACCTCTCCACCTCACTCTCCACCACCTCACTCTCCTCCACCTCACCTCCTCCACCCTCACCTCCTCCACCTCACCTCCTCCACCCTCACCCTCCTCCACCATCACTCTCCTCCACCCTACCGTCCTCCACCTCACCTCCTCCAGCCTCACTCTCCTCCACCCTCACCGTCCTCCACCATCACTCTCCTACCTCACCCCCTCCACCTTACCTCCTCCACACTCACCCTCCTCCACCATCACCCTCCTCCACCCTCACCCTCCTCCACCCTCACCCTCCTCCACCCTCACCCTCCTCCACCATCACCCTCTCCACCATCACTCTCCTCCACCCTCACCCTCCTCCACCCTTACCGTCCTCCACCCTCACTCTCCTCCACTCCCACCCTCCTCCACCATGACCCTCCTCCACACTCACTCTCCTCCACCATCACTCTCCTCCACCCTCACCCTACTCCACCTACCGTCCTCCACCTAACCTCCTCCACCCTCACCGTCCTCCACCCTCACCCTCCTCCACCCTCACCCTCCTCCACCTTCACCCTCCTCCACCATCACTCTCCTCCACCCTCACTCTCCTCCACCCTCACTGTCCTCCACCCTCACCCTCCTCCACCCTCACCCTCCTCCACCCTTACCGTCCTCCACCCTTAACCTCTTCCACCCACACCCTCCTCCACCCTCACCCTCCTCCACCCTCACCCTCCTCCACCTTCACCCTCCTCCACCCTTACTGTCCTCCACTCTTAACCTCCTCCACCCTCACCCTCCTCCACCCTCACCCTCCTCCACCATCACCCTCCTCCACCTCCACCCTCACCCTCCTCCACCCTCACCCTCCTCCACCCTCACTCTCCTCCACCATCACTCTCCTCCACCCTCACCCTCCTCCACTATTACTCTCCTCCACCCTCATCCTCCTCCAGCATCACTCTTCTCCACCCTTACCCTCCTCCACCATCACTCTCCTCCACCCTCACCCTCCTCCACCATCACTCTCCCCACCATCACCTCCTCCCTCACCCTCCTCCACCATCACTCTCCTCCACCATCACTCTCCTCCACCCTCACCCTCCTCCGCCCTCACCCTCCTCCACCATTACCCTCCTTCATCCTCACCCTCCTCCACCCTCACCCTCCTTCACCATCACTCTCCTCCACACTCACCCTCCTCCATCCTTACCCTCCTCCACCCTCATCCTCCTCAACCCTTAGTGTCCTCCTCTCTTAACCTCCTCCACCCTCACCCTCCTCCACCCTCACCCTCCTCCACCCTCACTCTCCTCCACCATCACCCTCCTCCACTCTCACCCTCCTCCACCCTCACCCTCCTCCACCCTCACCCTCCTCCACCCTCATCTTCTTCCACCATCACTCTCCTCCACCCTCACTCTCCTCCACCATCACTCTCCTCCACCATCACTCTCCTCCACCATCACTCTCCTCCACCCTCACCTTCCTTCACCATCACTCTCCTCCACCCTCACCCTCCTCCACCCTCACCCTCCTACACCATCACTCTCCTCCACCATCACTGTCCTCCACCATCACTCTCCTCCGCCCTCACCCTCCTCCACCCTCACCCTCCTTCACCATCACTCTCCTCCACACTCACCCTCCTCCACCATCACTCTCCTCCACCCTCACTCTCCTCCACCCTCACTGTCCTCCACCCTCACCCTCCTCCACCCTCACCCTCCTCCACCCTTACCGTCCTCCACCCTCACCTCTCCACCCACACCCTCCTCCACCCTCACCCTCCTCCACCTCACCTCCTCCACCTACTTCCTCCACCTCACCTCCTCCACCTCACCCTCCTCCACCCTCACCTCCTCCACCTCACCTCCTCCACCTCACCTCCTCCACCCTCACCCTCCTCCACCCACACACTCCTACACCATCACCCACCTCCACACTCACCCTGCTCCACATCACCTGCTCCACCCTCACCTTCCTCCACCCTCATCCTCCTCCACCATCACTCTCCTCCACCCTCACCCTCCTCCACCATCACTCTCCTCCACCATCATCCTCCTCAGCATCACTTTCTCCACCCTACCCTCCTCCACCATCACTCTCCTCCACCCTCACCCTCCTCCACCATCACTCTCCTCCACCATCACTCTCCTCCACCCTCACCCTCCTCCACCCTCACCCTCCTTCACCATCACTCTCCTCCACACTCACCCTCCTCCATCCTTACCCTCCTCCACCCTCATCCTCCTCAACCCTAGTGTCCTCCTCTCTTAACCTCCTCCACCTCACCCTCCTCCACCCTCACCCTCCTCAACCCTCACTCTCCTCCACCATCACCCTCCTCCACTCTCACCCTCCTCCACCCTCACCCTCCTCCACCCTCACCCTCCTCCACCCTCATCTTCTTCCACCATCACTCTCCTCCACCCTCACTCTCCTCCACCATCACTCTCCTCCACCATCACTCTCCTCCACCATCACTCTCCTCCACCCTCACCCTCCTTCACCGTCACTCTCCTCCACCCTCACCCTCCTCCACCCTCACCCTCCTACACCATCACTCTCCTCCACCATCACTCTCCTCCACCATCACTCTCCTCCGCCCTCACCCTCCTCCACCCTCACCCTCCTCACCATCACTCTCCTCCACACTCACCCTCCTCCAACCTAACCCACCTCCACCCTCACCCACCTCCACCCTAACGGTCCTACACACTAAACCTCCTCCACCCTCACCCTCCTCCACCCTCACCCTCCTCCACCCTCACTCTCCTCCACCATCACCCTCCTCCACTCTCACCTCCTCCACCCTCACCCTCCTCCACCATCACTCTCCTCCACCATCACTCTCCTCCACTCGCAACTCTCCTCCACCATCACTCTCCTCCACCCTCACCCTCCTCCACCATCACTCTCCTCCACCATCACTCTCCTCCACCCTCACCCTCCTTCACCATCACTCTCCTCCACCCTCACCCTCCTCCACCATCACTCTCCTCCACCATCACTCTCCTCCACCCTCACCCTCCTCCACCCTCATCTTCTTCCACCATCACTCTCCTCCACCCTCACCCTCCTCCACCTCACCTCCTCCACCATCACTATCCTCACCATCACTCTCCTCCACCATCACTCTCCTCCACCCTCACCCTCCTTCACCATCACTCTCCTCCACCCTCACCCTCCTCCACCCTCACCCTCCTCCACCATCACCCTCCTCCACCATCACTCTCCTCCACCCTCACCCTCCTCCACCATCACTCTCCTCCACCCTCACCCTCCTTCACCATCACTCTCCTCCACCCTCACCCTCCTCCACCCTCACCCTCCTCCACCATCACTCACCTCCACCATCACTCTCCTCCACTCGCAACTCTCCTCCACCATCACTCTCCTCCACCCTCACCCTCCTCCACCCTCACCCTCCTCCACCCTCACCCTCCTCCACCCTCACCCTCCTCCACCTTACCGTCCTCCACCCTCACTCTCCTCCACTCCCACCATCCTCCACCCTTAACCTCCTCCACCCTCACCTTCCTCCACCATCACTCTCCTCCACCCTCACCATCCTCCACCCTCACCCTCCTCCACCATCACTCTCCTCCACCCTCACCCTCCTCCACCCTTACCGTCCTCCACCCTTAATCTCCTCCACCCTCACCCTCCTCCACCCTCTTCCTCTTCCCCCCTCACTCTCCTCCACCATCACTCTCCTCCACCCTCACCCTCCTCCACCCTCACCCTCCTCCACCCTCACCCTCCTCCACCATCACTCTCCTCCACCCTTACCGTCCTCCACCCTTAACCTCCTCCACCCTCACCCTCCTCCACCCTTACCGTCCTCCACCCTCACTCTCCTACACTCCTACCCCCCTCCACTCTTAACCTCCTCCACACTCACCCTCCTCCACCATCACCCTCCTCCACCCTCACCCTCCTCCACCCTCACCCTCCTCCACCCTCACCCTCCTCCACCATCACCCTCTTCCACCATCACTCTCCTCCACCCTCACCCTCCTCCACCTTTACCGTCCTCCACCCTCACTCTCCTCCACCCCACCCTCCTCCACCATCACCGTCCTCCACCCTCACTCTCCTCCACCATCACTCTCCTCCCCACCCTCACCTCTCCTCCCCACCTCACCTCCTCCACCCTCACCTCCTCCCCACCCTCACCTCCTCCCCACCTCACCCTCCTCCACCACCTCACCTCCTCCCCACCTCACCTCTCCTCCACCTCACCTCCTCCACCCTCACCTCTCCTCCCCACCTCACCTTCCTCCCCACCTCACCTCCTCCCCACCTCACCCTCCTCCACCTCACCTCCTCCACCTCACCTCCTCCACCACCTCACCTCTCCTCCCCACCCTCACCCTCCTCCACCTCACCCTCCTCCCCACCTCACCTCTCCTCCCCACCTCACCCTCCTCCACCCCCACCTCCTCCACCCTCACTCTCCTCCACCATCACCCTCCTCCACCCTCACCCTGCTCCACAATCACCCTCCTCCACCCTCACCCTCCTCCACCCTCAAACTCCTCCACCCTCACCCTCCTCCACCCAAACCCTCCTCCACTATACTCTCCTCCACCCTCATCCTCCCCACCATCACTCTCTCCACCCTTACCCTCCTCCACCATCACTCTCCTCCACCTCACCCTCCTCCACCATCACTCTCCTCCACCATCACTCTCCTCCACCCTCACCCTCCTCCACCCTCACCCTCCTCCACCATCACACTCCTCCACCTCACCCTCCTCCACCTACCCTCCTCCACCCTCATCCTCCTCAACCCTTAGTGTCCTCCTCTCATAACCTCCTCCACCCTCACCCTCCTCCACCCTCACCCTCCTCCACCCTCACTCTCCTCCACCATCACCCTCCTCCACCTCACCCTCCTCCACCCTCACCCTCCTCCACCCTCACCCTCCTCCACCCTCACCCTCCTCCACCATCACTCTCCTCCACCCTCACTCTCCTCCACCATCACTCTCCTCCACCTCACCCTCCTCCACCATCACTCTCCTCCACCCTCACTCTCCTCCACCCTCACTGTCCTCCACCCTCACCCTCCTCCACCCTCACCCTCCTCCACCCTTACCGTCCTCCACCCTTAACCTCTTCCACCCACACCCTCCTCCACCCTCACCCTCCTCCACCCTCACCCTCCTCCACCTTCACCCTCCTCCACCCTTTCTGTCCTCCACTCTTAACATCCTCCACCCTCACCCTCCTCCACCCTCACCCTCCTCCACCATCACCCTCCTCCATCATTACTCTCCTCCACCCTCACCCTCCTCCACCCTCACCCTCCTCCACCCTCACTCTCCTCCACCATCACTCTCCTCCACCCTCACCCTCCTCCACTATTACTCTCCTCCACCCTCATCCTCCTCCAGCATCACTCTTCTCCACCCTTACCCTCCTCCACCATCACTCTCCTCCACCCTCACCCTCCTCCACCATCACTCTCCTCCACCATCACTCTCCTCCACCCTCACCCTCCTCCGCCCTCACCCTCCTCCACCATTACCCTCCTTCATCCTCACCCTCCTCCACCTTCACCCTCCTTCACCATCACTCTCCTCCACACTCACCCTCCTCCATCCTTACCCTCCTCCACCCTCATCCTCCTCAACCCTTAGTCTCCTCCTCTCTTAACCTCCTCCACCCTCATCCTCCTCCACCCTCACCCTCCTCCACCCTCACTCTCCTCCACCATCACCCTCCTCCACTCTCACCCTCCTCCACCCTCACCCTCCTCCACCCTCACCCTCCTCCACCCTCATCTTCTTCCACCATCACTCTCCTCCACCCTCACCTCCTCCACCATAACTCTCCTCCACCATCACTCTCCTCCACCATCACTCTCCTCCACCCTCACCTCCTTCACCATCACTCTCCTCCACCCTCACCCTCCTCCACCCTCACCCTCCTACACCATCACTCTCCTCCACCATCACTCTCCTCCACCATCACTCTCCTCCGCCCTCACCCTCCTCCACCCTCACCCTCCTTCACCATCACTCTCCTCCACACTCACCCTCCTCCAACCTACCCTCCTCCACCCTCATCCTCCTCCACCTTAGTGTCCTCCTCTCTTAACCTCCTCAACCTCACCCTCCTCCACCCTCACCCTCCTCCACCCTCACTCTCCTCCACCATCACACTCCTCCACTCTCACCCTCCTCCACCTCACTCTCCTCCACCATCACTCTCCTCCACCTCACCCTCCTCACCTCACTCTCCTCCACCTCACCTCCTCCACCATCACCTCCTCCACCATCACTCTCCTCCACCCTCACCCTCCTCCACCCTCACCTTCCTCCACCATCACTCTCCTCCACCCTCACCCTCCTCCACCCTCACCCTCCTCCACCATCACTCTCCTCCACCTCACCTCCTCCACCATCACTCTCCTCCACCCTCACCCTCCTTCACCATCACTCTCCTCCACCCTCACCCTCCTCCACCCTCACCCTCCTCCACCATCACTCTCCTCCACCATAACTCTCCTCCACCATCACTCTCATCCACCCTCACCCTCCTACACCATCACTCTCCTCCACCATCACACTCCTCCACCCTCACGCTCCTCCACCATCACTCTCCTCCACCTCACCTCCTCCACTCGCAACTCTCCTCCACCATCACTCTCCTCCACCCTCACCCTCCTCCACCATCACTCTCCTCCACCATCACTCTCCTCCACTCGCAACTCTCCTCCACCCTCACCCTCCTCCACCATCACTCTCCTCCACCATCACTCTCCTCCACCCTCACCCTCCTCACCATCACACTCCTCCACCCTCACCCTCCTCCACCATCACTCTCCTCCACCATCACTCTCCTCCACTCGCAACTCTCCTCCACCATCACTCTCCTCCACCCTCACCATCCTCCACCCTCACTCTCCTCCACCATCACTCTCCTCCACCGCAACTCTCCTCCACCATCACTCTCCTCCACCCTCACCCTCCTCCACCATCACTCTCCTCCACCATCACTCTCCTCCACCCTACCCTCACCATCACTCTCCTCCACCCTCACCCTCCTCCACCATCATCTCCTCCACCATCACTCTCCTCCACTCGCACCTCCTCCACCATCACTCTCCTCCACCCTCACCCTCCTCCACCATCACTCTCCTCCACCATCACTCTCCTCCACTCGCAACTCTCCTCCACCATCACTCTCCTCCACCCTCACCCTCCTCCACCATCACCCTCCTCCACCATCACTCTCCTCCACCATCACTCTCCTCCACCCTCACCCTCCTCCACCATCACCCTCCTCCACCCTCACCCTCCTCCACCATCACTCTCCTCCACCATCACTCTCCTCCACTCGCAACCTCCTCCACCCTCACCCTCCTCCACCATCACTCTCCTCCACCATCACTCTCCTCCCCCTCACCCTCCTTCACCATCACTCTCCTCCACCCTCACCCTCCTCCACCATCACTCTCCTCCACCATCACTCTCCTCCACTCGCAACTCTCCTCCACCATCACTCTCCTCCACCATCACCCTCCTCCACCCTCACCCTCCTCCACCATCACTCTCCTCCACCATCACTCTCCTCCACTCGCAACTCTCCTCCACCATCACTCTCCTCCACCCTCACCCTCCTCCACCATCACTCTCCTCCACCATCACTCTCCTCCACCATCACTCTCCTCCACCATCACTCTCCTCCACCCTCACCCACCTCCACCCTCACCCTCCTCCACCATTACCCTCCTCACCTCACCTCCTCCACCCCCACCCTCCTCCACCCTCAACTTCTTCCACCATCACTCTCCTCCACCCTCACCCTCCTCCACCATAACCCTCCTACACCCTCACCCTCCTCCACCCTCACCCTCCTCCACCATCACTCTCCTCCACCATCACTCTCCTCCACTCGCAACTCTCCTCCACCATCACTCTCCTCCACACTCACCCTCCTTCACCCTTACCGTCCTCCACCCTTAACCTCCTCCACCATCTTCCTCCTCCACCCTCACCCTCCTCCACCATCACTCTCCTCCACCCTCACCATCCTCCACCCTCACCTTCCTCCACCATCACTCTCCTCCACCCTCACCATCCTCCACCCTCACCCTCGTCCACCATCACTCTCCTCCACCCTCACCCTCCTCCACCCTACCGTCCTCCACCCTTAATCTCCTCCACCCTCACCCTCCTCCACCCTCACCCTCTTCCACCCTCACTCTCCACCACCATCACTCTCCTCCACCCTCACCCTCCTCCACCCTCACCCTCCTCCACCCTCACCCTCCTCCACCATCACTCTCCTCCACCCTTACCGTCCTCCACCCTTAACCTCCTCCACCCTCACCCTCCTCCACCCTTACCGTCCTCCACCCTCACTCTCCTACACTCCTACCCCCCTCCACTCTTAACCTCCTCCACACTCACCCTCCTCCACCATCACCCTCCTCCACCCTCACCCTCCTCCACCCTCACCCTCCTCCACCCTCACCCTCCTCCACCATCACCCTCCTCCACCATCACTCTCCTCCACCCTCACCCTCCTCCACCTTTACCGTCCTCCACCCTCACTCTCCTCCACTCCCACCCTCCTCCACGTTTGCCGTCCTCCACCCTCACTCTCCTCCACCATCACTCTCCTCCACCCTCACCCTACTCCATCCTTACCGTCCTCCACCCTTAACCTCCTCCACCCTCACCGTCCTCCACCCTCACCCTCCTCCACCCTCACCCTCCACCACCTTCACCCTCCTCCACCATCACTCTCCTCCACCCTCACTCTCCTCCACCCTCACTGTCCTCCACCCTCACCCTCCTCCACCTTCACCCTCCTCCACCCTTACTGTCCTCCACTCTTAACCTCCTCCACCCTCACCCTCCTCCACCCTCACCCTCCTCCACCGTCACCCTCCTCCATCATTACTCTCCTCCACCCTCACCCTCCTCCACCCTCACCCTCCTCCACCCTCACTCTCCTCCACCATCACCCTCCTCCACCCTCACCCTGCTCCACTATCACCCTGCTCCACCCTCACCTTCCTCCACCCTCATCCTCCTCCACCATCACTCTCCTCCACCCTCACCCTCCTCCACTATTACTCTCCTCCACCCTCATCCTCCTCCAGCATCACTCTTCTCCACCCTTACCCTCCTCCACCATCACTCTCCTCCACCTTCACCCTCCTCCACCATCACTCTCCTCCACCATCACTCTCCTCCACCCTCACCCTCCTCCACCCTCACCCTCCTTCACCATCACTCTCCTCCACACTCACCCTCCTCCATCCTTACCCTCCTCCACCCTCATCCTCCTCAACCCTTAGTGTCCTCCTCTCATAACCTCCTCCACCCTCACCCTCCTCCACCCTCACCCTCCTCCACCCTCACTCTCCTCCACCATCACCCTCCTCCACTCTCACCCTCCTCCACCCTCACCCTCCTCCACCCTCACCCTCCTCCACCCTCATCTTCTTCCACCATCACTCTGCTCCACCCTCACTCTCCTCCACCATCACTCTCCTCCACCTTCACCCTCCTCCACCATCACTCTCCTCCACCCTCACTCTCCTCCACCCTCACTGTCCTCCACCCTCACCCTCCTCCACCCTCACCCTCCTCCACCCTTACCGTCCTCCACCCTTAACCTCTTCCACCCACACCCTCCTCCACCCTCACCCTCCTCCACCCTCACCCTCCTCCACCTTCACCCTCCTCCACCCTTACTGTCCTCCACTCTTCACATCCTCCACCCTCACCCTCCTCCACCCTCACCCTCCTCCACCATCACCCTCCTCCATCATTACTCTCCTCCACCCTCACCCTCCTCCACCCTCACCCTCCTCCACCCTCACTCTCCTCCACCATCACTCTCCTCCACCCTCACCCTCCTCCACTATTACTCTCCTCCACCCTCACTCTCCTCCAGCATCACTCTTCTCCACCCTTACCCTCCTCCACCATCACTCTCCTCCACCCTCACCCTCCTCCACCATCACTCTCCTCCACCATCACTCTCCTCCACCCTCACCCTCCTCCGCCCTCACCCTCCTCCACCATTACCCTCCTACATCCTCACCCTCCTCCACCCTCACCCTCCTTCACCATCACTCTCCTCCACACTCACCCTCCTCCATCCTTACCCTCCTCCACCCTCATCCTCCTCAACCCTTAGTCTCCTCCTCTCTTAACCTCCTCCACCCTCATCCTCCTCCACCCTCACCCTCCTCCACCCTCACTCTCCTCCACCATCACCCTCCTCCACTCTCACCCTCCTCCACCCTCACCCTCCTCCACCCTCACCCTCCTCCACCCTCATCTTCTCCACCATCACTCTCCTCCACCCTCACTCTCCTCCACCATCACTCTCCTCCACCATCACTCTCCTCCACCATCACTCTCCTCCACCCTCACCCTCCTTCACCATCACTCTCCTCCACCCTCACCCTCCTCCACCCTCACCCTCCTACACCATCACTCTCCTCCACCATCACTCTCCTCCACCATCACTCTCCTCCGCCCTCACCCTCCTCCACCCTCACCCTCCTTCACCATCACTCTCCTCCACACTCACCCTCCTCCATCCTTACCCTCCTCCACCCTCATCCTCCTCCACCCTTAGTGTCCTCCTCTCTTAACCTCCTCAACCCTCACCCTCCTCCACCCTCACCCTCCTCCACCCTCACTCTCCTCCACCATCACCCTCCTCCACTCTCACCCTCCTCCACCATCACTCTCCTCCACCATCACTCTCCTCCACCCTCACCCTCCTTCACCATCACTCTCCTCCACCCTCACCCTCCTCCACCATCACTCTCCTCCACCATCACTCTCCTCCACCCTCACCCTCCTCCACCCTCATCTTCTTCCACCATCACTCTCCTCCACCCTCACCCTCCTCCACCCTCACCCTCCTCCACCATCACTCTCCTCCACCATCACTCTCCTCCACCATCACTCTCCTCCACCCTCACCCTCCTTCACCATCACTCTCCTCCACCCTCACCCTCCTCCACCCTCACCCTCCTCCACCATCACTCTCCTCCACCATAACTCTCCTCCACCATCACTCTCTTCCACCCTCACCCTCCTTCACCATCACTCTCCTCCACCCTCACCCTCCTCCACCCTCACCCTCCTCCACCATCACTCTCCTCCACCATCACTCTCCTCCACTCGCAACTCTCCTCCACCATCACTCTCCTCCACCCTCACCCTCCTCCACCATCACTCTCCTCCACCATCACTCTCCTCCACTCGCAACTCTCCTCCACCCTCACCCTCCTCCACCATCACTCTCCTCCACCATCACTCTCCTCCACCCTCACCCTCCTTCACCATCACATTCCTCCACCCTCACCCTCCTCCACCATCACTCTCCTCCACCATCACTCTCCTCCACTCGCAACTCTCCTCCACCATCACTCTCCTCCACCCTCACCCTCCTCCACCATCACTCTCCTCCACCATCACTCTCCTCCACTCGCAACTCTCCTCCACCATCACTCTCCTCCACCCTCACCCTCCTCCACCATCACTCTCCTCCACCATCACTCTCCTCCACCCTTACCCTCCTTCACCATCACTCTCCTCCACCCTCACCCTCCTCCACCATCATTCTCCTCCACCATCACTCTCCTCCACTCGCAACTCTCCTCCACCATCACTCTCCTCCACCCTCACCCTCCTCCACCATCACTCTCCTCCACCATCACTCTCCTCCACTCGCAACTCTCCTCCACCATCACTCTCCTCCACCCTCACCCTCCTCCACCATCACCCTCCTCCACCATCACTCTCCTCCACCATCACTCTCCTCCACCCTTACCCTCCTCCACCATCACCCTCCTCCACCCTCACCCTCCTCCACCATCACTCTCCTCCACCATCACTCTCCTCCAATCGCAACTCTCCTCCACCCTCACCCTCCTCCACCATCACTCTCCTCCACCATCACTCTCCTCCTCCCTCACCCTCCTTCACCATCACTCTCCTCCACCCTCACCCTCCTCCACCATCACTCTCCTCCACCATCACTCTCCTCCACTCGCAACTCTCCTCCACCATCACTCTCCTCCACCCTCACCCTCCTCCACCCTCACCCTCCTCCACCATCACTCTCCTCCACCATCACTCTCCTCCACTCGCAACTCTCCTCCACCATCACTCTCCTCCACCCTCACCCTCCTCCACCATCACTCTCCTCCACCATCACTCTCCTCCACCATCACTCTCCTCCACCATCACTCTCCTCCATCCTCAGCCCCCTCCACCCTCACCCTCCTCCACCATTACCCTCCTTCATCCTCACCCTCCTCCACCCCCACCCTCCTCCACCCTCATCTTCTTCCACCATCACTCTCCTCCACCCTCACCCTCCTCCACCATTACCCTCCTTCATCCTCACCCTCCTCCACCCTCACCCTCCTCCACCATCACTCTCCTCCACCATCACTCTCCTCCATTCGCAACTCTCCTCCACCATCACTCTCCTCCACACTCACCCTCTTTCACCCTTACCGTCCTCCACCCTTAACCTCCTCCACCATCTTCCTCCTCCACCCTCACCCTCCTTCACCATCACTCTCCTCCACCCTCTCCCTCCTCCACCCTCACCCTCCTCCACCATCACTCTCCTCCACCATCACTCTCCTCCACTCGCAACTCTCCTCCACCATCACTCTCCTCCACCCTCACTCTCCTCCACCCTCACCCTCCTCCACCCTCACCCTCCTCCACCATCACACTCCTCCACCATCACTCTCCTCCACTCGCAACTCTCCTCCACCCTCACCCTCCTCCACCATCACTCTCCTCCACCATCACTCTCCTCCACCCTCACCCTCCTTCACCATCACTCTCCTCCACCCTCACCCTCCTCCACCCTCACCCTCCTCCACCCCCACCCTCCTCCACCATCACTCTCCTACACTCGCAACTCTCCTCCACCCTCACCCTCCTTCACCATCACTCTCCTCCACCATCTTCCTCCTCCACCCTCACCCTCCTTCACCATCACTCTCCTCCACCCTCACCCTCCTTCACCATCACTCTCCTCCACCCTCACCCTCCTCCACCCTCACCCTCCTCCACCATCACACTCCTCCACCATCACTCTCCTCCACTCGCAACTCTCCTCCACCCTCACCCTCCTCCACCATCACTCTCCTCCACCATCACTCTCCTCCACCCTTACCCTCCTTCACCATCACTCTCCTCCACCCTCACCCTCCTCCACCATCACTCTCCTCCACCATCACTCTCCTCCATCCTCAGCCTCCTCCACCCTCACCCTCCTCCACCATTACCCTCCTTCATCCTCTCCCTCCTCCACCCCCACCCTCCTCCACCATCACTCTCCTCCACCATCACTCTCCTCCATTCGCAACTCTCCTCCACCATCACTCTCCTCCACACTCACCCTCTTTCACCCTTACCGTCCTCCACCCTTAACCTCCTCCACCATCTTCCTCCTCCACCCTCACCCTCCTTCACCATCACTCTCCTCCACCCTCACCCTCCTCCACCATCACTCTCCTCCATCCTCACCCTCCTCGACCCTCACCCTCCTTCACCCTCATCCTCCTCCACCATCACTCTCCTCCACCCTCACCTTCCTCCAGCCTTACCGTCCTCCACCCTTAACCTCCTCCACCCTCACCCTCCTCCACCATCACCCTCTTCCACCCTTACCGTCCTTCACCCTCTTCAACTTCTCCTTTGAGTCTTCACCCTGTGTCTCTTACCACTTCTTCCTCATCCCTCTTCCTTCACCTCACACCTTACAGTCTTTCTTCCTCTTTGACTTCCTCCTACCTTTCTCTTCCTACTCCGTCCTTCCCCTATAATCCTTCCTCCCGCCACTCTCTTCCCTCCCTCCTTCATTTCCTTTCTCTTCCCCTTTCTTCCATCTCACCTGGTGTTCTTCCCTCACTGACCTGTCCCACCCTCATACCTCTCCTCTCTCCTTTACACTCCCTGTCCTATCTTCTTTCTCCTCTTACCCTGTCTCCCTCTTACCAGCCTGCTCTCACTCTTCTCTCCCCTCTCCTCCTCTCTCCCCTTTTTACCCTCCTCCTCCTCTCCCCTCTCCTCTTACCCTTTCCCCTCCTCCTCTCCCCCCTCCCCCTCTCCCATCTCACTGCCAGATATGGTGGCTGGGACTATCACCTGAGAACACTAGACCTCTGAATCGATCCTACTCTCACGACTTTCCGCAACAAGTGGACGAATTTGGGGGTTTAAAGCTGACTGGGATGCTGGTGTGGCAGACATCGGGGCGTCTCTTGTTGTTGTGGTGGTGGTGAGATGGTGATAGTGGTGGTGTGATGATGATGGTGGTATGGTGGTGGTGATAGTGGTGGTGTAATGGTGATAGTGGCTGTGTGATAATGGTGATGTGATGGTGATAGTGGTTGTGTGATAATGGTGGTGGTGTGATGGTGTGGTGGATGTGATGGTGATAGTGGTGGTGGTATGGTTCTGATGCTACAGTGGTGATTGTGAGGTGTTGTGATGTTGTGGTGATGTAGTGGTGTTGGTATGGTGTTGATGATGTTGATGATGATGGTAGTGATGTTGGTAAAGTAATAATATTGAATTGCTGGTATTTTGATAATGGTAGTTGTAATAATGTGATGAAGGAGTGGTAATGGTAGTGTGATGATGGTGGGGTAGTGATGGTGGTGGTTGCTGTAGTAATAGCAGTAGTAGTGGTAGGTTGTGTAGGTTAGTGTGGTGATGGTATGGCAAAGAACAGAATAACTAGTGATGTGATGATTTAATTGAAAGAAAGAGAGAGAGAGAGAGAGAGAGAATTATTATTTTCCTCTTCAAAACTGGAAATAGAGGGAAAAAACTAGAATGGGTAAAAACCTCAATAATTGTGCTCCAGTATTGGCGTCGTGTCAGGTTGCATATTTTTTCCCAATACTTTGATTGTTAATGAAACAATATTTGACTCCCCTTTTTAGTTTCAAATCATTGTAATGGTTATTGTTACTTCCTGTATACACTGTTTTTTTTACTCTATTAGTTAAAAATGGAGACATCAAAGAATAGCGTGTGTGTGTGTGTGTGTGTGTGTGTGTGTGTGGAAGAGAATGAGGGTGGAGGAGGGTGAGGGTGGAGAAGCTGTGTTATAGTCAGTTCAAGGTCACATACATGAGGCAACTCAGGGCACTTGAAAACTTTCACCAACGTAGTCTACGTTCCATCCTCCGAGTTCTCTGGGAAGACAGGAGAACAAATGCCAGTATTATTGCTGACACCAACTGTAGAAGCATCGAGGCTACCATTATCTTGAACAAATACGCTGGACTGGCCATGTTACCCACATGGACGACAGTAGACTGCCAAAGCAGTTACATTACTATCACCTAATGAAAAGTAAACGTAACGCTGGTGGGCAACTGAAAAGGTATAAGGATAGTCTTAAGATAAACCTGAAAAAGTGACAAATTGACCCCCTCACCTGGGAGACGATTACTCCACACCGTAACGCTTGGAGGATCACCATACGAGAAGGTGACAATATTTCGAATTAGCCCAACTGCATACCGAGGCAGACTAGCGCCAACGCCGGAAAGACGCTGCCGCCGTTCCTCCCGCACTAGACGCAGCCCTCCACACGTGCAACATCTGAGGACGATCCTGCCGGTCCTGTACCGGCCTCTTTAGTCACCTCAGAGCTCACCAACCGAGGTGACATCCTTAATAACTCATATAATTTTATCATAGCTGGATGATCGTCATACTCAATTCCGAGTGACACCAAAGTAGTAGTAGCATTAGTAGTAGTAGTAGCAGGACTTCAAACACATCTAACGAAGCCAGTGTGGACGTCAGTGCTCGAGGATTCTGGATGCGGGGACAGCGAGCTTTCTTCGACATCAGGATTTTTGATCCCATGGCCGCATGTCACCGTAACCTAGCTCTAGATGTTGCACATAGGAGGAACGAGAACGACAAGAGAAGGGCATATGGGGAGAGAATTCAAAACGTTGATCAAGGCAGCTTCACTCCTCTAGTGTTCACAACCTCTGGTGGGATGGGACCAAGTGGAAGATGTTTCTACGCCAGACTCGCTGAGTTGATCTCCGAACAGAAGCAGCAGCCCAGAAGTTATGTTACAGCCTGGATGACATGCCGACTGTCTTTCTCTCTCCTCCGGTCGGCTTTGCTCTGCCTCAGGGGAACGAGAGCTTCTGCCCCAACTCCGACAACTGCTGCAGATATTGACTATGAGGCTACTGTCACTGAATGCCCCATCGATTTGCGGTTCAACTAATTTAACACAGATAGGATAGCTACTTATGTATTAGGATATTTAATATCAAGGTAATTAAATGGTGGCGAAAGTGTGGCTATTAGGGGAGGCTGGAGGCCACGTTAGTAAAAACAAAAAAAACAAAAAAAAAATTAGTAGTAGTAGTAGTGCTAGTAGTAGTAGTAGTAGTAGTAGTAGTAGTAGTAGTGTGTGTGTGTGTGTGTGTGTGTGTGTGTGTGTGTTTGTTTGAGTGTATGTGTGTCTTTCATTTTGTTTATTTGTTTGTGTGTTTATGTTTGTTTGTGTGTATTTGTTTATTTGTTTGTGTGTTTATATTTGTTTGTGTGTCTGGAATTGTGTTATTTGAATTTATTCATGTGTACAGCCGTGCATAAATATAGTTACGTGTACGTGTGTGTGTGTGTGTGTGTGACAGTTGTGACAGTAAGTATATGTTTTGCGCGTGTTTTACGTGTATACTTGTGCATTTCTTTGTTTCTGTTTATACATTTGTGTGTGTTTACATGTATGTGTCTGTATGTTTTGTTGTTGTTGTCAATGTCAGTCATGCTGTTGCTTATGTTGTTTTTGTTAAGTGAGGTCATGTTAATTTTATTGTGGTTGGTGATGGTCAAGTGCTGTTGATACTGTTTTTGTTTAATTGCTGTTGCTTCAATAATGTTGTTGTTGTTGTTTCTGTTGTTGTTGTTGCTTCATTAATGTTTTTACCGTTAGTTATAACTGACATTGCTATTACTGTTATCTAATATACTATAGGACTAGGCGTGTCTGTCTATCTGTCTGTCTGTTCTGGGCAGCCGAAACGGCACAATCGTTTATCATCAAACTTAGTGGAAAAATCGCAACAAATTCGAAGAGTGGAACAAACCTGGTCCCATGTCGATGGTTTCTTTAGGAAGGCATTAATTAACGATTTTATTCACGCTGGCAAAAGATGTCGCTGTACGCTATCAGCCTGCCAGACGATTGCAGTTATCATACGGCTCCCTCCTCCTCCCTCCACTTTTTCTCTTAGCCTATTTTTTAATGTTGTTTGGATTAGTAAAGAAAGGAAGATGAGTAAATAGAAGAATAAAGAAGGGGAAACAGAAAATAGTTAGAGATAACACGTGGGGGGAGCTGAGTTTCATCATGCGTCTGGATGTGCAGTTTCAACGTTACCAGATCATTTTCGGACCTTACGAGGCTACAATGTATACTTATTCCTGTGGCTGGCTGTACATGGAAAAGGAGAAGAGATAAAAAGATAATAACAGGAATGCATGGAGAAGATAGAAAGGGAGAAGAGAAGGGAAAGAATCATTATTATCCTTAAGAGGCGAGAGAGGAAAGGAGATGGGAGAGAGGGATAGTGAGAGGTGGAGGTATGAATGGAGGGACGTGTCTTTTAAAATCACCTATTTAATAAGGAAGAAAAAGTGCCAAATATGATGAGTAGTGTAAAGGAGAGACATAAAGATATATAAATAAAGATAGAGATAGTACAGATATAAATGGAGAGAAAGAGAAGCGGACAAACAAAAAACATAATACAGACAGATTCAAGGACACACAGAAAGACAGACAGATAGGCAGACTTATGAAAGACAAAGACAACAGACACATACATACAGACAGACAGACATGACTACACAGGGTGAATATAGATAGTGAAACACCCAGGAGGTTGACAAAAATAGACAGATTCATACATGCACAAATAGACTGTATGGCAACTAACATGACAGACAGACAGACAGACAGCTGACTGACTGGTTCACATTAGACAAACAGGCAGACACACGCAAACAACGGATAAGACAGTGAGATTTGACGACACAAAGAGAACAGACGGGCTCACAGTAAAACACCACACAGATGAACAGACAGTTGGAATGGCAATAGACAGGACGGATAGACTTAAGACAGATTAGAACGCATTTATAAACAAGAATAACACCAAATTGACCATAGCTGCGACAGTGAAGGTAGCTGGTCTTACATCCACCAGCTTAAATAATAAGAGGCATTGAAAACTAACACCCTCGAGCGGAAAGAACATCGATGGTCGGTCAGTCATGTGAGATGGGCCTAAAACTGACTAACGTAGATGATGACTATGAACATAAAAACATAAGAAAATAAGGAGTCTGCAATAGGCCGGTTGGCCTGTGCATGGCAGCTCCTGTCGAGAGCCACCACCACTCTCCATCATCCATGAATCTATCCAGCCTCCCTCCGAAACTTTCCAGAGTTCCCGAACCCACCACAAAGCTGCCAAGCTCGTTCCACTCGTCCACCACCCCACCCGTGAACCAGTCTCTTCCTATCTCCCTCCCAAACCCAAACCCATCCAACTTGAATCCGCTGCTCCGAGTCCCATCCTGCTCGGATATCATATGAACTTCATCCATATCCCCCCCATTGACTCCTTTCACCCACTTAAATACTTCTACCATATCTCCCCGCACTCTTCGTCTTTCCAGGGAATGCAAGTTAAGTTTCCCCAGCCTATCCCGACATGGAAGGTTTCCAAGTCCCGGAATCACCTTCGCCACCCCTCGCTGCACCGACTCCAGTAAATCTATATCCATTCTATAATAGGGGCACCAGAACTGAACCGCACAATCAAGGCGCGGCCTGACCAGCGCAAGACATAGTTGCAACAAGACCTCTGCACTCTTGTTACTTACACTTCCAGATATAAAACCCAATACTCTGTCTGCCTCATTTCGAACATTGACGCACTGTTTTCTAGGCCGCAGGTCCGGGCCTACGAGTACCCCCGGGTCTCCCTCACAAGTCGACCTCTCCAGGCTGATGTTGTTAAGGCTGTATACATTGACAGTATTTGTTCTTCCAATATTAAGTACGCTGCACTTGCCGGTGTTGAACTTCACTTGCCATTCCTCAGACCACCCCTGCAGTTTACTTAGATCCTCCTGCAATGCATCTGCATCCCGCCCCGAATTAATCCGCCGCCCCATCCTGGTGTCATCCGCAAACTCGCTTATGTCACTGCTGCTCCCAGCATCTAAATCGCTTATGCAGACCATGAACAAGAGTGGGCCCAGTACTGACCTCTGGGGAACCCCACTGGTTACACGGCCCCACCCAGACCCAACACCATCTACGCTGACCCCCTGCGCTCTATCGGTGAGCCACGATTCCATCCAATTTAAAACTTTCCCCTCGATACCATGGGCCTCAACCTTTCCCAGAAGCCTCCGATGCGGTACTCTGTCAAACGCTTTGCTAAAGTCCAAGTAAATAACATCGTAATCTTCGTCAATATCCACTACCTCGAAGACTCTCCTAAAAAACGTTAGCAGATAGTTAGACAAGACTTTCCCTTTGCAAACCCATGTTGAGAGCCGCAGATTAATTTGCTTTTCTCTAGATGCAATCGGATGCTATCTGCTATAATTGATTCAAGAAACTTCCCCACCACTGACGCCAAACCGACCGGCCGGCAATTTGACGCCGATGCTCCGTCTCCCCCTTTGAACATGGGCACTACATCTGCCTGCTTCCACAAGTCTGGCACAACTCCAGTGCCTAATGATTTTGTAAACAAGTCTACGAGGGGGCCTCTAATCTGCTCCCTATACTCTTCCAAGACTCAGGGGAAAATTTCATCCGGCCCTGGGGATTTTGTTTTCTTTAGTTTATTTATCTTCTTAAGAACATCCTCTTTTCTGATAGTGACATTCCTTAATTTCTCTTCTTCCCTTCCCCCAAATATCAGTTCCACCTCTGGAATTTTATCCTAAACTTCTTCTGTGAAAACTAATAAGAAGCAGCTGCTCAATGCTTTGCTTATTTCTTCACTGCCATTTATCAATTCTCCCCTCCCTGACTTTAAAGGCCCAACTTTCTCCCCGACCCCCGTCCCATATACCTGGAAAAATCCCTTGGGACTCGCCTTGGATTCTCCTGCTATTTTGATTTCATAGTCTCTCTTTGCTTTCCTTACATTTTTCTTAACATTCCTAGATAGTTCATTATACCTGTTTCTGAGCCGCTCCCCCGCTCCCCTCAACCCGGATGGCTTAAGCAGATGGTGACTAATCTAACCAGAATCAAGGTCACTTCTCTTCATAATATAATTTTACCTCTCCTTATGGCAAATATTTCTTTAACTAATTATTCTAACCTTTATTCTATTCCTTCCGATAGTAGGGTGTGTCATACGGAGGCGAAATATTTTTTTTTGAGTTTGAAAAATCGGCCCATGGTATTAATGATGTAGTTCTATGTGCAGAATCATGTGATATCTTCAGATTTGAAAAGTTTTCATTTTTTGCTAGGTAAATTTTAACTTGAAATCTTATGAAAATTCAGTATTCCCACCCTTTTACCAACACCACTAAATAGCTTATTTAAAGTAAAGTAAATGTATCAGGTTAATTTATTAGGATGAAAATGATCCAGAATAGTGAAACGAATGATCTTGACACATTTATTAAATTTAATATTCCTTTAGAAAACAAAATCATCAAATACAAAAACCGGTTTTACTACTACGACCCGGTGTTGCTGCACACCATAGAGAACATGTCTGTCTTGCTTCTGTTTCTACTCATCACCTCCCTGCTGACCACCTGAGCTCGGATGTAGCCTTCCCTCCTCTCCTGGCTGTACACGTGACTGCTGGCCTCGCTCACTTGCTGTACACAACGCTCTATACTCTGGGTGTGCGAGGGCCAGGCAGGGACATGCATGGGGTTGTCCAGGAAAGCTCTGACTTGAACATTGGTGAGGCTGCAGGTAAGAGGGGGCTCACTGCCAGCCTGGATGTTATCCAGATCTATGAGATCAGTGAGGGTCTTGGCACCTAGATTGACTTCAGGAGTCTTCCTGACCCTGAAGGAATCGTCACCAACTGATTCGTCATGCCCAGATCCTCTCATAAGTCTCATATCCAAGATCTTTTTGACTGCCACTCTTCTCTCCTCCTCATCCTTACTGCAGAGCATTGTCTGCAGAACTGCCTCGGGATGAGCATACCAGGAAGATCTCCTCACAGTCTGCTCCACAATCTGAACAACCTTCCTTGGCTGACTCCTCAGGAGCTCAAGCTGGAAAAGAACATGCCTCGGACCTTCGGAGAACGATGACTTGACCTTGGTGTTGAACCAATTTGGCAAGTAGACACTCACGATGAATTGGACAATAAGTCTCAGGTTGTGAAGCTGGTTCCCTTTCAGTTTATGATGAGGGACCCAAATTCTGCAGAACCTGAGAGCCGTTGTGAGCCACCTAGAATGTGAGACTGGACCTATCTGCAGGTAAGCAAGTCTATCAGGCATGACCCCAGTTTTGATGGCACTGCAAATCATGTAGCCATAGTACTGGTCAGTACTCAGGTCGTCAATGACAGTATGTGCAAGCTCAACGAGTGGAGGGCCAACTGTGATTTTTTCAAAGCTCGGATTTATTTTTAACTCAGTGGCAGAGTCCAGCATCTTGCCAAGAGGACCAGACCATCTGTTGTTTGAAAGAGTCTTGCCATCCAGCTCCTGGATCAGATGTCTGAGTGGCAACTCGTTGGTGTGGAGGTCACAAACAATCCAGACCAGCTTCCTCCCAATCTTCCGCTCTATCCACTGTATGACCCCTCCTTGCCACCCTGTGTTCCTTGTTGGTGCTGTCCCCTCCAATGGCCTGCAGGGTCTGGTCTACGTTCCTCTCTCTGAGCCAGTTCACAATGTTATCTGCCACTATCTCAGCTGGTTTCCTGATGTCATCTTTCTCTGGAGTGAAATGCCACAAATACTTCCCTCCTGGTTCACTGCAGCAGGAGTAGTGTTCCTCCTTCACCATGGCAGGGAACAACTTGTCAGAATCTCCAACTTTCATGAACACTTTAGTGTCATCCCTTCTCCCATCAAAGAACAAACAATTGATTCCATTTTCTCTTATCCCCTTATCAAACTCCTCTTCTAGGTTACTGACAAGTTTCTCCTGAGCTCTCCTTACTTTGTTATGATCTATTACCAGGTGAACATCATCAGGTGTTATCAAACCACCGTCAATCCAGGCAGCTGTTGCTATCTCTGCAGTTTCTCTGCAGTTTCTCACCCTGGGCCTTCTCAAGTCTCTTTTCCTCGGCAACTCTTCTCCTCTTCTGTCTCTCTGTGGCAGCCTCCTGTCTCTTGGACTCCGGAATATCTTGGCTAGAAGTCATGAGAGCCCCTATACTGCCAGTCTTCTCTCTCTGTGCTTTGACAAATGCCAGTTCGATCACAGGAATCTTCAGTTCACACTTGCAAATACAGGAGATGTGGGCCTCGGATTTACAGTCACGATCGCATCCAAACTCAGGACAGAGAACAATTGGGCACTTGCAAGTAATTATGTCAAATAACTGGTCCAGTTGCTTGGCAAAGCTGTCCTTAACTGCAAGTTTTCCTCTCCCAAGAGAGATATCTCTTGCCTTTTCCCAACTGGCTAGCAGTCTCTCACTAATCTTCTTCTGACTTGTTATGACTGGAGGCTTGAACTGAGCGTTAGCCAGAGTGTACTGTGCCAAGACAGCTTTGGTCATATCACTGGCAATGTCTTTGTTTGTGTAAGTTCTTTGGTTCTTTTCACTGATTTGCCTGATTAAAACACCGTATCTCAAAGCATCTCTCAATGTAGGCAACTCCAACTTCAGGAGCTCTCTCCCAGACCCAAGATAGTGACTGAGATGGCTGGATTTTTGGTTCCTCGTCCTGACACAAGCAGCCATCGCAAATATTATCAACTTATAAATGCATCAGAATCTGAAACAGAAAAAAATATTGTTAGTTGGGTTGTTAAAGAATGAAGTCAGAAAGCAATGTTCACTATTTAATTGTAATGCACTAATGCAGCTGTACGTTAGATTTTCGATAAATTTCACGCTAAAATTTACCTAGCAAAAGGTTGCAAAATATTGAAACTGAAATTATTTTCTGTTTATGTACACTAAAATCTACCAAAAAAGTGATGGGCCATTAGTTTTAGCTGATCTTCCCTCCTATGACACACCCTATTCCTATAGTATACTAGATACTTACAGTACCTAATAACCACTACCATGATTATAACAACCAGGACCATGATTATAAAACCTACGACTATGATCATAGCATCCACGACCATGATTATAACAACCACGACCATGATTATAACAAACACGACCACGATTATAACAACCACGACAATGACTAAAACAATCACGACCATGATTATAACAACCACGACCATGATTATAGCAACCACGACCATCTTTATGACAACCACGAATATGATTATAACAACCACGACCATGATTATAACAACCACGACCATGATTATAACAACTACGACCATGATTATAACAATCACGACTATGATTATAACAACCACGACCATGATTATAACAACCACGACTATGATTATAACAACCACGACCATGAATATAACAACCACGACCATGATTATAACAACCACGACTATGATTATATCAACCACGACTATGATTAGAACAACAACGACCATGATCATAACACTCACGACCATTATTATAACAACCAGGACTATGATTATGACAACCACGACTTGATCATAACCACGACTATGATCATAACCACGACTATGATTAAAACAACCACGAACATGATTATAACAACCACGACCATGATTATAACACCCACGACCATCTGGAAAACGATGTCGCTGTATTCTGTCAGCCGGACGGCGGTTTTGCGCTAGCCAAGCACCAGCCATCGAACTTTCACGCCCCTGAAAACTATACCACCAGGCTCGCCACCGGACACGTAGGGCCCACGATCACTTGTTGCTGTTATAACTGCCACAACGTCCTTGCTGCTGTAACTAGCATTTCTGCAGTCCATGCTATTATAACTGACACTGCTGTTGTTGCTATTACTAATAATAGCCGTTAATCCGGTTGTTTTACCGGTTATAAATTACAGTTCTTGATGTTGTTGAAAAAGCCGACCTTTTACTGTTATTATTACTGTTATCACAGACACTGCTGCACTTCTTGCTGTCATCACCGACACTGCAGCACTTGTTGCTGTTACCACCGACACTGCTGCACTTGATGCTGTTACCACAGACACTTTTCCACTTGTTGCTGTTATCACCGGCACTGCTGCACTTGTTGCTGTTATCAGCGATACTGCTGCACTTGTTGCTGTTATCTCCGACACTGCTGCACTTGTTGCTACTATCACCGACACTGCTGCACTTGTTGCTGTTATCAGCGATACTGCTGCACTTGTTGCTGTTATCTCCGACACTGCTGCACTTGTTGCTACTATCACCGACACTGCTGCACTTGTTGCTGTTATCACCGATACTGCTACACGTGTTGCTGTTATCAGCGACACTGCTGCACTTGTTGCTGTTATCACCGACACTGCTGCACTTGTTATTGTTATCAACGACACTGCTGAACTTGATGCTGTTATCACCGACACTGCTGCACTTGTTGCTGTTATCACCGAAACTGCTGCACTTGATGCTGTTATCACCGACACTGGTGCACTTGGTGCTGTTATCTCGGACACTGCTGCACTTGTTGCTATTACCACCGACACTGCTGCACTTGTTGCCGTTATCACCGGCACTGCTGCACTTGTTGTTGTTATCACCGATACTGCTGCACTTGTTCCTGTTATCTCCGACACTTCTGCACTTGTTGCTACAATCACCGACACTGCTGCACTTGTTGATGTTATCACTGACACTGTTGCACTTGTTGATGTTATCACCGATACTGATGCACGTGTTGCTGTTATCACCGATACTGCTACACGTGTTGCTTTTATCAGCGACACTGCTGCACGTGTTGCTGTTATCACCGACACTGCTGCACTTGTTATTGTTATCAACGACACTGCTGAACTTAATGCTGTTATCACCGACACTGCTGCACTTGTTGCTGTTATCACCGATACTGCTGCACTTGTTGTTGTTATCACCGACACTGCTGTACTTGATGCTGTTATCACCGACACTGGTGCACTTGGTGCTGTTATCTCCGACACTGCTGCACTTGTTGCTATTATCACCAAAACTGCTGCACTTGTTGCTGTTATCACCGACACTGCTGCACTTGTTGCTGTTATTACCGACACAGCTGCACTTGTTGCTGTTATAACCGACACTGCTGCACCTGTTGCGGTTATCACCGACACTGTTGCACTTAGTGCTGGTATCTCCGACACTGCTGCACTTGTTGCTATTATCACCGACACAGCTGCACTTGTTGCTGTTATCACCGATACTGCTGCACTTGTTGCTGTTATGACCGATAGTGCTGCACTTGTTGCTGTTATCACCGACACAGCTGCACTTGTTACTGTTATCACCGACACTGCTGCAATTGTTGCTGTTATCACCGCTACTGCTGCACTTAATGCTGTTATCACTGACACTGCTGCACTTGTTACTGTTATCACCGACACAGCTGCACTTGTTGCTGATAACACCAACACTGCTGCACTTGTTGCTGTTATCACCGACACTGCTGCACTTGTTGCTGTTATTACCGACACAGCTGCACTTGTTGTTGTTATCACCGACACTGCTGCACTCGATGCTGTTATCACCGACACTGCTGCACTTGTTGCTGTTATCACCGATACTGCTGCACTTGTTTCTACTATCACCGACACAGCGGCACTTTTTGCTATTATCACCGATACTGCTGCACTTGTTGCTGTTATCACCGACACTGCTGCACTTGTTGCTGTTATCACCAATACTGCTGCACTTGTTGCTGTTATCACCGACATAGCTGCACTTGTTGCTATTATCACCGATACTGCTGCACTTGTTGCTGTTATCACCGACACTGCTGCACTTTTTCTGTTATCACCGATACTGCAGCACTTGTTGCTGTTATCACCGATACTGCTGCATGCATTTGTTGCCGTTATCACCGACACTGCTGCACTTGTTGCTGTTATGATCGACACTGCTGCACTTGTTGCTGTTATCACCGACACTGCTGCACTTGTTGCTATTATCACCGACACTGCTGCAATTGTTGCTGTTATCAACGATACTGCTGCACTTGTTGCTGTTATCACCGACACTGCTACACTTTTGCTGTTATCACCGATACTGCTGCACTTTTTGCTGTTATCACCGATACTGCTGCATGCATATGTTGCTGTTATCACCGACACTGCTGCACTTGTTGCTGTTATCACCGACACTGCTGCACTTTTGCTGTTATCACCGATACTGCCGCACTTGTTGCTGTTATCACCGATACTGCTGCATGCACTTGTTGCTGCTATCACCGACACTGCTGCACTTGTTGCAGTTATCACCGATGCTGCTGCACTTGTTGCTGTTAAAACCGACATAGCTTCACTTGTTGCTGTTATCACCGACAATGCTGCAATTATTGCTGTTATCACCGATACTGCTGCACTTGTTGCTGTTATCACCGATACAGCTGCATGCACGTGTTGCTGTTATCACCGACACTGCTGCTCTTCTAGCTGTTATCACCGATACTGATGCACTTGTTGCTGTTATCACCGACATAGCTGCACTTGTTGCTGATATCACCGACACTGCTGCAATTGCTGCTGTTATCACCGATACTGTTGCACTTGTTGCTGTTATCACCGATACTGCTGCACTTGTTGCGGTTATCACCGACATAGCTGCACTTGTTGCTGTTATCACCGACACTGCTTCACCTGTTGCTATTATCACCGATACTGCTGCATTTGATGCAGTTATCACCGACACTGCTGCACTTGATGCTCTTATCACCGGCACTGCTGCACATGTTGCTGTTATCACCGACACTGCTGCACTTGTTGCTGCTATCACCGATACTGCTGCACTTGTTGCTGTTATCACCGACACTGCTGCACTTGTTGCTGTTATCACCGACACTGCTGCACTTGTTGCTATTATCACCGATACTGCTGCACTTGTTGCTGTTATCACCGACACTGCTGCACTTGTTGCTGTTATCACCAATACAGCTGCACTTGTTGCTCTTATCACCGACATAGCTGCACTTCTTGCTGTTATCACCGACACTGCTGCAATTGTTAGTATTATCACCGATACTGCTGCACTTAGTGCTGTTATCACCGACGCTGCTGCACTTGTTGCTGTTATGACCGACACTGCTGCCCTTGTTGCTGTTATCACCGCTGCTGCTGCTCTTGTTGCCGTTATCACCGATACAGCTGCACTTTTTGCTGTTATCACCGACACTGCTGCACTTGATGCTGTTATCACCGACACTGCTTCACCTGTTGCTATTATCACCGATACTGCTGCACTTGATGCTGTTATCACCGACACTGCTGCACTTGATGCTCTTATCACCGACACTGCTGCACTTGTTGCTGTTATCACCGACACTGCTGCACTTGTTGCTATTATCACCGATACATAAGAACATAAGAACATAAGAAAGTGGGATACTGCAGGAGGCCGACTGGCCCATACAGGGCAGCTCCCTTTCACACCCATCCCAGCACTTCCATGTGCCTATCCAACTTCGTCTTGAAGCTCCCTAGCGTCCCCGATCCTACTATAGCACTCGGTAGCCTATTCCACATATCCACAACTCCATTACCAAACCAGTGCTTGCCTATATCCTTTCTGAATCGGAATTTATCTAATTTAAAGCCATTTGTTCTAGTTATTTCGTTATTACTGAGCTTCAGAACATCTTCCATTTTACCCTTGTTAATCCCACTCACCCACTTGTACACCTCTATCATATCTCCCCTAACCCTACGCCTCTCTAATGAATGCAAGCCTAAGCTTTTCAGTCTTTCTTCATATGCTGTTATCACCGACACTGCTGCACTTGTTGCTGTTATCACCAATACTGCTGCACGTGTTGCTGTTATCACCAACATAGCTGCACTTGTTGCTGTTATCACCGACACTGCTGCACTTGTTGTTGTTATCACCGACACTGCTGCACTTGTTGCTATTATCACCGACACTGCTGCAATTGTTGCTGTTATCCACGATACTGCTGCACTTGTTGCTGTTATCACCGACACTGCTAAACGTTTGCTGTTATCACCGATACTGCTGCACTTTTTGCTGTTATCACCGATACTGCTGCATGCACATGTTGCTGTTATCACCAACACTGCTGCACTAGTTGCTGTTATCACCGATACTGCTGCACCTGTTGCTGTTATCATCGACACTGCTGCACTTTTGCTGTTATCACCGATACTGCTGCACTTGTTGCTGTTATCACCGATACTGCTGCATGCACTTGTTGCTGTTATCACCGGCACTGCTGCACTTGTTCCAATTATCACCGATACTGCTGCACTTATTGCTGTTAAAACCGACATAGCTTCACTTGTTGCTCTTATCACCGACAATGCTGCAATTGTTGCTGTCATCACCGATACTGCTGCACTTGTTGCTGTTAAAACCGACATAGCTTCACTTGTTGCTGTTATCACCGACACTGCTGCACTTGTTGCAGTTATCACCGATACTGCTGCACTTGTTGCTGTTAAAACCGACATAGCTTCACTTGTTGCTGTTATCACCGATACTGCTTCACTTGTTGCTGTTATCACCGACACTGCTGCTCTTGTGGCTGCTATCACCGATACTGCTGCACTTGTTGCTGTTATCACCGACATAGCTGCACTTATTGCTGTTATCACCGACACTGCTGCACTTGATGCTGTTATCACCGACACTGCTGCACTTGTTGCTGTTATCACCGATACTGCTGCACTTGTTACTGTTATCACCGATACTGCTGCACTTGTTTCTACTATCACCGACACAGCTGCACTTTTTGCTATTATCACCGATACTGCTGCACTTGTTGCTGTTATCACCGACACTGCTGCACTTTTGCTGTTATCACCGATACTGCTGCACTTGTTGCTGTTATCACCGATACTGCTGCATGCACTTGTTGCTGTTATGACCGACACTGCTGCCCTTGTTGCTGTTATCACCGCTGCTGCTGCTCTTGTTGCCGTTATCACCGATACAGCTGCACTTTTTGCTGTTATCACCGACACTGCTGCACTTGATGCTGTTATCACCGACACTGCTTCACCTGTTGCTATTGTCACCGATTCTGCTGCACTTGATGCTGTTATTACCGACACTGCTGCACTTGATGCTCTTATCACCGACACTGCTGCACATGTTGCTGTTATCACCGACACTGCTGCACTTGTTGCTGCTATCACCGATACTGCTGCACTTGTTGCTGTTATCACCGACACTGCTGCATTTGTTGCTGTTATCACCGACACTGCTGCACTTGTTGCTGTTATCATCGACAGTGCTGCACTTGTTGCTGTTATAACCAACGCTGCTGCACTTTTTGCTGTTAACACCGACACTGCTGCACTTGTTGCTGTTATCACCGACACCGCTGCACTTGGTGCTGTTATCACCGAAACTGCTGCACATATTGCTGTTATCACCGACACTGCTGCACTTGTTGCTGCTATCACCGATACTGCTGCACTTGTTGCTGTTATAACCAACACTGCTGCACTTGTTGCTGTTAACACCGACACTGCTGCACTTGTTTCTGTTATCACCGGCACTGCTGCACTTGTTGCTGTTATCACCGACACTGCTGCACTTGTTCTTATTATCAACGACACTGCTGTACTTGATGCTGCTATCACCGACACTGCTGCACTTGTTGCTGTTATCACCGATACTGCTGCACTTGTTGCTGTTGTCACCGACACTGCTGCACCAGTTGCTGTTAACACCGACACTGCTGCACTTGTTGCTGTTATCACCGACACTGCTGCACTTGATGCTCTTATCACCGATGCTGCTGCACATGTTGCTCTTTTCACCGACACTGCTGCACATGTTGCTATTATAACCAACACTGCTGCACTTGTTGCTGTTATCACCGACGCTGCTGCACTTAATGCTGTTATCACCGATACTGCAGCACTTGTTGCTGTTATCTCCGACACAGCTGCACTTGTTGCTGTTATCACCGATACAGCTGCACTTGTTGCTATTATCACCGACACTGCTGCACTTGTTGCTGTTATAACCGACACTGCTGCACTTGTTGCTGTTATCACCGACACTGCTGCACTTGGTGCTGGTGTCTCCGATACTGCTGCACTTGTTGCTGTTATCACCGACACTGCTGCACTTGTTGCTATTATCACCGACACTGCTGCACTTTTTGCTGTTATCAACGATACTGCTGCACTTGTTGCTGTTATCACCGATACTGCTGCACTTGATTCTACTATCACCGATACAGCTGCACTTTTTGCTATTATCACCGATACTGCTGCACTTGTTGCTGTTATCACCGACACTGCTGCACTTTTTGCTGTTATCACCGATCCTGCTGCACTTGTTGATGTTTTCACCGATACTGCTGCACTTGATTCTACTATCACGGACACAGCTGCACTTTTTGTTATTATCACCGATACTGCTGCCCTTGTTGCTGTTATCACCGACACTGCTGCACTTTTGCTGTTATCACCGATACTGCTGCACTTGTTGCTGTTGTCACCGATACTGCCGCATGCACTTGTTGCTGTTATCACCGACACAGCTGCACTTGTTGCTGTTATCATCGACACTGCTGCACTTTTTGCTGTTATCACCGATACTGCTGCACTTGTTGCTGTTATCACCGATACTGCTGCACTTGATTCTACTATCACCGACACAGCTGCACTTTTTGCTATTATCACCGATACTGCTGCACTTGTTGCTGTTATCACCGACGCTGCTGCACTTTTGCTGTTATCATCGACACTGCTGCACTTGTTGCTGTTATCACCGACACTGCTGCAATTGTTGCTGTTATCACCGATACTGCTGCACTTGTTGCTGTTATCACCGACACTGCTGCACTTGTTGCTGTTATCACCGACACTGCTGCACTTGTTGCTGTTATCACCGACACTGCTGCACTTGATGCTTTTTTCACCGACACTGCTGCACTTGTTGCTGTTATCACCGACACTGTTGCACTTGTTGCTGTTATCACCGACACTGCTGCACTTGTTGCTGTTATCATCGACACTGCTGCACTTGTTGCTGTTATCACCGACACTGCTGCACTTGTTGCTGTTATCACCGACACTGTTGCACTTGTTGCTGTTATCACCGACACTGCTGCACTTGATGCTGTTATTAGTGCCCTGTATGTTGTTTTTATCATTGCTGTCCTCTCCGTCAGAGGTCAAGAGAGTCAACATCTCCTCAGCGTCTTGTTAGTCTGCTGTTTTTTTCCTACCATTCGCCTTTTCTCCATCAGTTTCACTGCTTTTTCCGTCATAATTTTCCTTAATTATCCTACAGACTCCCCGCCGTCTCCAGACACTTCTTATAATAAGAATAATGATATTATTATTATTATTAATATTAATAATAATATTAATAAAAATAATAATAATAATAATAATAATAATTACCGGTTTATTGAAAGAGCTTGGCAGCCAGAAGGCTGAAAATATACAGTTACATAAATGGGGAATGGGTTTCGATTTACAAATAATATACAAATAATATAAGTGATACAAATAAGATATATTATAACTAGATCGGGAAAAGCTCAAACTACAGTGCATTTCAACATAGTGACAGTGCAAGAAGTAGTATTTACTGGGAGTGAATACACTGATTTATTACAAGTTATTGATAATTTTTACAATGGTTGGGACTGGGCTGTTCTTATAGCGATCAGTTGGTGCACGTATGGGCTGGATGCGGTTGTCTGTGTCTGTGTATGCGAACGTCAGTGAAAATGATCTTCATTTTCGTACCTTTTGGCATCAAAATGATCATCTTTTTATAAGTATGATAGTGAAGATAAGATAAATATTGCCCTTATCTCAGTGAAGACAAGAGGTTACAGATGTGTATATAGTTTAGCGTTACGTTACCACCAGTATTATGCAGTTTATGTCTTCATTTGACTAGTAATGAATACCTCACACTTGTCACAAAACTACAGTCAGCGCCACAGTCAACACTACAGTCAACATTATAGGCAACACTACAGTCAACACTACAGTCAACACTATAGTCAACACTACAGTCAACACTATAGGCAACACTACAGTCAACACTACAGTCAACACTATAGTCAACACTACAGTCAACACTATAGTCAACACTACAGTCAACACTACAGTCAACACTATAGTCAACACTACAGTCAACACTATAGTCAACACTACAGTCAACACTACAGTCAACACTATAGTCAACACTACAGTCAACACTATAGTCAACACTACAGTCAACACTACAGTCAACACTATAGTCAACACTACAGTCAACACTATAGTCAACACTACAGTCAACACTATAGTCAACACTACAGTCAACACTACAGTCAACACTATAGTCAACACTACAGTCAACACTACAGTCAACACTACAGTCAACACTATAGGCAACACTACAGTCAACACTACAGTCAACACTACAGTCAACACTATAGTCAACACTACAGTCAACACTATAGGCAACACTACAGTCAACACTACATTCAACACTATAGTCAACACTACAGTCAACACTCTAGTCAACACTACAGTCAACACTATAGTCAACACTATAGTCAACACTACAGTCAACACTATAGTCAACACTACAGTCAACACTATTGGCAACACTACAGTCAGCGCTACAGTCAACACTACAGTCAACACTACAGTCAACACTATAGGCAACACTACAGTCAACACTACATTCAACACTATCGGCAACACTACAGTCAACATTATAGGTAACACTACAATCAAGACTACATTCAACACTACAGTCAACACTACATTCAACACTACAGTCAGGATTGGGTAATGCTCTAGGCTGTGGTGTTGCCATGGTGATAGTTGCAAGGTTACTGTAATATTAAGAGCCTGGTGTTTAAACTATTTCAACTGATTCTTACAGTGATATGGTTTATGTTGCCAAGAGGTTTTATTGCAAATTAATGCCGATGTTGAAAATTAAAGATTATGTTGTTGATGTTCTAATTTTAGTCTGATGTTGATATAGAAAATTGATAGTGAAATTGTTGATGATTGCAAACTGATGATGGTATCACTGATGTTGCAATAAATGAAAGAAGACAAGTTCCAGAAAAGATACGGCGGACAGATATACACTCAAAAACATTGATAGACGGATAGATAGATAGATAGATATGTGTAATATATATAATATATATATATATATATATATATATATATATATATATATATATATATATATATATATATGTATATATATATATATATATATATATATATATATATATATATATATATATATAAATATACAGTATACAGTATATGCTTATAACCACAAGGAAACAAGAAAACACGAAGTTCCCAAGCGCTTTCGTATAATTCACAACAACTTCGTGTTTTCTTGTTTTCTTGTGGTTATCAGCATATACCTAGATCACGCGCACCTACAGTGATTTACTTGTATATATATATATATATATATATATATATATATATATATATATATATATATATATATGATATAATATATATATATATATATATATATATATATATATATATTGTTACGAACCACACCCCCAATTAATCTCATGAAACTTTACCATTCCAGGCAGTCAGAGGAAGACATCCCAGAGGCTATAAGCCTACCTGTATTGCATACGGTTTTGTCAGGGCCGGAGACAGATGACATGGACCTATTGGAGAATTTAGACTTCCCTCTACCTAAAGAGAACCCTGCTAACAGTCACATACTCAACAACTTGGATGAGTATTTTTCTGTTCTGAATCCATCTCAAGCAAAAGATCTCACTAAGTTATTATCAACATTTCCTAAAGTCACGTCAGACCTCCCAGGGTTTTGCAATATACTTAAACATGATATTAAGCTAATCTCAGATGATGTACAACCCATTAGGCAATCAGCATATCGGCTAAATCCACAAAAAAGAGAGATTATGAAAAAGGAGGTAGATTTTTTGTTAAAACATAACTTAGCTGAGCCTAGTACCTCCCCCTGGGCTTCACCTTGCCTTCTCATTCCAAAACCCGATAGCACTTTTCGTTTCTGTACCGATTATCGTAAAGTGAACCAGGTCACTGTCTCAGACTCCTACCCTTTACCTTTGATTGAAGATATAATAGACAGCATAGGCTGTGCCAGATTTATCAGTACGGTGGACTTATTGAAAGGATATTATCAAGTGGGACTCACGGATAGGGCAAAAATAATCTCGGCATTTATAACTCCATTTGGTCTTTTTCAATATTTGGTTATGGCGTTTGGCTTTTCTAATGCTCCGGCCACATTCCAGAGGGCCATCAATTAAATAATTCAGGACCTAGGTGGGACGTTCGCCTACCTGGATGACCTGGTGGTGGTGTCGGACGGCTGGGACGAACATCTGGTGCGTTTGGAGATACTGTTCGCACGACTGCAGGAGACTGGATTCACCATAAACCTGGCTAAATCTGCTTTTGGCCGGGCCTCAGTGACTTACCTGGGACATATCGTTGGGCATGGTATGGTGAGACCCAAGGACGCAAACGTTAAAGCCATCTTGTCCTTCCCCACTCCAAGGACGAGGAAGGAACTCATGCGCTTCCTGGGGATGTGCGGCTACTACCGTCGGTTCTGCAGTAACTTCTCCAGCGTGGCCGGACCCCTCACAGACCTTACCAGTTCTGCGGTCCCTTACATCTGGAACCAGAGGTGCGACCAGTCTTTCCACCGCCTTAAAGCCTTCCTTGCCTCCAAGCCTGTAGTCCACCCCCCTGACTACACCTTGCCCTTCCATCTGCAAATCGACGCTAGCCGTGTCGGAGTTGGGGCTGTGCTCCTACAACCCGACCCAACCACTGATGTCCTTCACCCTGTGGCATACTACTCCGCCAAGTTGAAAAAACATCAGACCAACTACTCGACCATAGAGAAGGAGGCCCTGGCTCTCGTGTTGGCAATAAAGAAGTTTGAATGTTACCTCCAGTCTTGCCCACAAACAACCCTAGTCTTCACCGACCATAACCCACTCACGTTCAACCAAACCAACAAGACCTCCAACCAGCGAATCCTCCGCTGGGCTCTCCTCACCCAGCCCTATAATCTACAAGTCCGGCACATAAAGGGGGTGGACAACCTGATAGCGGACTCCTTATCCCGAGCTCCAGTGGAAATGCAGCAGCTACTCTCCAGACGCACCAGGTGATCACCTCCTTCGCGCCCGCTCTACGGAGGTCTTTGGAGGGGGGCTGTGTTACGAACCACGCCACCAATTGTCATGATCTACCTACCCAGCACTACGAACCACGCCATCTATTGTCCTGATCTACCTACCTAGCACCACGAGCAACGCCATCTAGGGACGAAACACGAGTATGACTCGTCTTAGTTACCACTCCCGGGTTTCCCTTCTCCATATCCTGGTTGTTGCGTCACCTCCTCAAAGTCTATTTTGTCAGCTCCAGTTCGAGGAGAGTTCAGTTCACTCTGGGAAGTGACCACAGGATCACCTATCCTGGAAACCTACGGCACAGTGACTACCTACCGTCTTCTACAATACTCAGCCTTACTCGTCAGCCATCTCAGCTCCGCACTTAAGTATTTGTAATCTTGTATTGCCTCCCCCACCTCCACCTTGCTTCAAATTATTGTATGTTGTATAAATATGTATATACTGTTAATGTTTAGGTTAAGTATGGTTATGGGTAAATTATAGGAAGCCGAATATTTTGTTAAGGAATTTATGGTACTTTATTATACACAACAAAAACTCTCATCCTTTGTCTACCCTTTTATAGTCCGATGGTCTTTGTTTTTTTATTGTTGTTGCCTGTTGGGATCTGGGTAGACTTTTAACTACATTCTAAATCCCCAACTCGTAACAATATATATATATATATATATATATATATATATATATATATATATATATATATATATATATATATATATATATATATATATATATATATATCTGTCCGCCGTATCTATCGTGAACTTGTCTTCTTTCATATATTGCAACATCATTAATACCAACGCAAGTGAACAGAAAAATGCAAAGACACATAACTACACAAAATGATCTACAGACACACAGGCAGATAAATAAGATAAGATAGACAGTAATATACACAAATATACTGTTTTATGGTTAGAAATTAGACGGCAAGACAGGCAGATAAAAGCTAAACGCTATAACATGTTAGGTTGTTATGTAGAGTTGTGGACAAAAATATAGAAACATGGAAAGTAGGATGGGGTAATAGATATACTAAAGGACACCACCTAGAGCATCCTGGGGCAAAAACAAGGCAGCAAACACCACCTAGATTATCCTGGGATAACACAAGGCAGGAGACACTCCCCAGATCTTCCTGGGATAAAACAAGGCAGCAAACACCACCTAGATTATCCTGGGATAACACAAGGCAGGAGACACTACCCAGATCTTCCTGGGATAAAACAAGGCAGCAAACACCACCTAGATTATCCTGGGATAACACAAGGCAGGAGACACCACCTAGATCATCCTGTAATAAAACAGGGCAGGAGAAGCCACCATAAAAGAGCCACGTCACTCTATTATTAATATGGCCGCCGTCGTCCTGAAGCCAACAGTGATGATTTATTCAGAGTGATAAAACATTGACTGGTGATGGAGACAGCTGGCCAGGCAGGGGAAATACTTGGATAGATAATACTGATGATAGACAGATATAGAGAGAGAGATAAGGATGCACACTCACGACGACTCCTAACATAGATTATAATGATATAAGCAATAACAAAAACAAAGCCATAATGATGATGATGATGATGATGATGATGATGATAATAATAATAATTATACAAACTTAGTATTACAGTAATGTTACAAATAAGCTTTTCATTATCACAATTAATATTATTGTTACAGTATTACTATTATTTGTTGTTGCCAGAAGACTGACACCAAACTAACCACAGATACGTTACTAACAACAACAACAACAAACAATAGAAGGTGAAACAAAAACAAAACTGTCTTACATTACTAATAAATATAATGAAAAATAACGAAAGTATAAATATTCTCGATAATGAAACATAATAAAATGAGACGAATAACGAAGAAAAAACCCGGAAAAAACATTAATGAACAAATAATTAAAAATACTGATGTAAATAAAAATTAAATAATAAGAAAAGAAAAACGAATATCATTAAAAAAACTAGCAGACAGTATTAACGAATATCACTATATATCAATAACGAACATCACAAACATTATTAATAACACACACACTCACACACACACACACACACACACACACAGTTAGTGACGAAGACCTATATATATATATTCCTAACATCGACAAAGAACAGATTTACCGTACGTTATTAACACCAGGGTAAGCTGATTACCTTAATAACAACCTTGTTGGTGAACCTAGAACAATGAGAGAGAGAGAGAGAGAGAGAGAGAGAGAGAGAGAGAGAGAGAGAGAGAGAAAGAGAGAGAGTAAATGGTGTAAAGCTACTATCAAATAACTAAGTTTCCTTAATAACCATTTAGATTTTTACTCCTGTGACCTGTCCTGGTCTGGCCAAACACTTACGGCTTGTCAACAATGAGCCAGCGACGCCACACACACACACACACACACAGAGAGAGAGAGAGAGAGAGAGAGAGAGAGAGAGAGAGAGAGAGGACCCCCGAGTCAGCTCAGTCAACAACAGGCGAAGAAGCGTTTGATGACTTCCCTGATTTTAATATCTTCAAGACTCTTAAAGAAGATGATGAGTTGTCGAGTATGACTTGATCACCAGTCAAGGGCGACCTGAAACACCCAAGTTGAACTGTTTATACTCGAGGCATTTATTTTTCCTCTTTCTCTTTGTGGTGTTGCTGGGTGTATGACGTCAAGTAGTAAAGAATTTCTTCTTCTTTTTTCTCTCTCCCTATTCTTTCTGTCTAGTTCTCTTCATTTCCTTCTGTCTGTCTGTCTGTCTGTCTTTGGGGAGTGAAAATATAAACTCAGATACATCACAGCACTATAACAACAGGGACACTCATGATCATCTACACCGGGGCTGACACACCTACA